>JAQQAE010013710.1:0-12648 GCA_029823295.1 Pseudamia nigra | reverse complement strand
GTGAGCACAAAATACAAGCAGAGCATTAGCATTAAACTACCTACACTAGTCCATTGTCTGCAAACACAAGACAACGATGTTACTTTAAAAATATCACTGTTTGTTCGTAGTGAGTTTATCACCGTCAGGATAAGTAACGTTAAAGATGCTTTAGCGTTAAGTCAAAAACACTCACCGTTTTCAGGTTTTCGGTTGGTTTCCATTAGACTGAACCACTTCTAATCGTGTGTTGCGGCTCCATCCATCTCCCTCTGAATTCGGTCTCAGTCACCAGACACAAACGTCTGGACCTCGTCGTTGGACACGGTATTGATTTATACGTTGCCATTGTCGATTAATACAAGTAGCGATGATACAAATATACAGTCGCCTTTGCTTGGTTTTTAGAAATGGCGCAGTTCTTTGTTGTGTGGGAGACGCGTCCAGTGACGCCACGCCCCTAGCCAATCAGAGGCCTGCAGTCTGTGTACATCACGTTTTCTACTCAACTCAGCTCGCTTGGAACCCCGGCAGAGCAGGTACTAAAAAAGTACCTGGTACTAATAGAAAAGCGGCATTAGAGACAGACAACCACTCACGGACAATTTAGAGTGACCAATTCACCTAATCCCTAGTGTGTGTTTTTAGTTGTGGGAGGAAGCCGGAGAACCCAGAGAGAACCCACACAAACACGGGGAGAACATGCAAACTCCACACCACCCAGTGTTGGGATTGAACCTAGGACCTGCTAGCTGTAAAGCATGAGTGCTACCCACTGCACCACCGTATCGCACCAGGGACATATTATTATTGATGTGGTGTGATATGCTCCAAAAAAAGAGAAAATGAGCAAAATAGACAACAGCTGAAGAGACAGGGAAAGTGCTTGACTGAACAATCACCTTGGACTGAAAAATGACCATTACATGATGTGAACAAAAAGCATGTAAAATGCTTATTTTTGTACACAACAAGCATATAAAACTGACCCCACATTAATAGCATCAGTACATAGAAAAATATACATAGTCTAGATTACATAATGTCATTCCATCAGAGACACTGTCACCCAGAGACAGAGACATTACGGTCAGAATGTAACACATGTACCTTTTCAAAACCACATTAGCTACTCCTGCAGACATGTACAGGCTTTAAAGCTGTGGTACGTAACTTTTATTCAGTCATAATTGTTGAAACTGTCACTAAATTCTGGTTATAGGACGCTAATACAGTCACGTGGGAGAAAAAAATGTTTCCCTTGAGTCACCTACAGTTTGCAATATGATTTTCAAAACTCTACAGTGCCTCCATCGCTCCTGCTCAGTTCCCCCAACGAGTGATAAGCTGGCTGTCAATCATTCTCATTCACACGCTAGAGATGCTTCTTCTTGAGCATGTAGTACTTATCAGGCACATGGTGCAGCAGTTGTAGCAAGTGGCTGAGCATTCCAAAGGCTGAGAAGATAAATTAACAATTCCTCATTTAGCTAAAGCTTACACAGCAAGAAAGAGAAATAAGGAAACAACAGCGAGCTGCCCAGAGCTGGCATTGTGGTTCTGTTCAAAGCCAAAGCTACACACCCTCTGTGACTGGTGTCCAGAGCTGTTTGGGTCCCGTGTCAGAACATTGGTCATGGATGTGCCAGCTCCAACCAGGAGCTCATCAGCAGCTGGTCAGAGCCTTCACCTGCAGTGCTACATCCGAAAAACACACTAACACGCAGTAGCAATAAACAGTCACTCAGTGCTGACCTCATAGGCAAACTAGAGAGCATTCACCAAACCAGCCAAGGAGGTCATGTGATCATGTTAGTTTGTCTGTTTTTTTGTCCGTTTGTTAGTAGGATTACGCAAAAACTACTGGACAGATTTTTATGAATGGTCCTATCTAACAATGTTAAAGAAAGTGAAAAATTGATCCAGAATCCACATCCTGACCAGCATTATCCACCTCCAAAATTTAATGTATTCATCTGTAGCCCAAGGGCTACCTTTGGCAAAAATTTCACTAAAATCGGTCAAGAAGTTTTTGCATAATCCTGCTAATAAATTGACAACCAAACAAACAAACAGATGTGATCACATGACCTCCTTGGCTGAGGTAATAAATCCTACCAGTCACCTGATGCCCCTCTGCTCACCTGCCTGCAGGTTAGTCCTCATTTGAATCTCATCTTATGAATCTCAAGTTGAGTAGAATCCTTTATCGTGTTCAGAATATCAGCCCAATTGCGCGATTGTTTGTGAAATATTGAGATTAGCTTTGTTTTCTTCTTCTCCAGTATCGATTTCTTGTCTTTTCTTAGCATATTTATTATTTTAAAACTTAATAGAATGCATTTGTTTCTTCAGTAACCGGTTTCCCTGAATCGGAACAGAGCAAACGAGCCACACCCTTAGCGTTTAACATCTGGTCACGTGATCGGATAGACACTCGACAGTGGACACATATGTAAATACCGTATTTTCCAGGTGATATGTCACTCCGGAATGTTAATTGCACAAGCCAAAGAATGCATAATGAAGAAGAAAAAAACGTGTATAAGTCGCTCTGCAGAACAGGTCGCATTTGTTCGGGGAACGCGCTTCAAGCACTTGGCCGGGCGGCTGGGCAGTCGCGCTCTTGACACCGGAAGCAAGAGCTCGCGGCTCGCCTCACCGGGTAAGTGAGGGCACCGACACATTCGGCGTTAAGCTGATGGCAGGTATGGTTGTTACCGGTAATGTCTACATTTTAAATTGTCAGTAATACAGATGCGGCAGATGCAGGTACACAAGCCTAGAGTGACGTCAAGCAGCTGTCGGTGTGACAAACACCCTATACTCGAAATTCTTTAATATACAAGTCGCTCTGATGTATGTGTCGCTCCCCTGCAAAAAACTGCGACTTGTAATCCGGAAAATACGGTACATGTTATCTAGCGTTCATCACTTCTTACCTGTCTGTGTATCACCAAAATATTAAAGAAAAATGATCATTTGATTGATTTTCATATAGTTTATTTATTTTTTTCAAGTTAGTCTAATGACATCTGTGTGATTCATCCAAAGAAAAAAATTAAATAAGTGACACCATGACAGAGAGGAGTTGTCATAGTTACAGGTGTATATAATTTTGGATGCCCACACATCTGTAGGATGGAGATTATACATGGTGTTTTTGTAGACTATTGCAGCTATACAGCCTTTATTGTTGCTTGCATTTCTGCTTTTGTATTTAAGTTTTATATGTTCTTAACAAATGCAAGATTTTACTCAAACTAAAATTAAATTAAGAAAATAAAATTTAACTGGGCCAAGGGGCTCACTGTACATTGACCTGCAAAAGGCAGGCGCTTGACCACCCCAGCAGCCCCTGTCTACACGTACCTGATTTGATCCTATGCTCATTTCCCCCATTGTGTTATTGCACCAAAACTAATATTCTTACATTTATTCTCATGATGGTGAGAATCGTGAGAATCTTGTGGATCCAGATGATGATCCAGATCATTTCCAGAATCTAATCGATTGGTCTTTATGCCATTTCTGACCTATCCTGAAGATTCATGTCAAGAAAATCAGTTCAGACACTTGTAAGTATTCATGTTTTTTTAAAGCCATCGCACTGCTTATTTAAAAGCACTGGCAGGTTTTAAATGAACTGGTCCTGTCATTTTCAAATGATTGTGTTGCCATGCTAGGTGTGGATGTGGAGACATGAAACCAATATCTCCCTTTTTCAGAGCATAATTGATCCATCCATCATCTTCTTCTGATCCTAGTCACGGTCTCAGGGGCAGCAGCCTAAGCAGAGAAGCCCATACTTCCCTCTCAGCTGCCCCCTCCTCCAGCTCCTCTGGGGGGACCACCAGGTGTTCCCAGGCCAGGAGAGAGACATAGTCCCTACAGCGTGTCTTGGGTCTGCCCAAGGACCTCCTCCCAGTTGGAGCTAGTTTTGGCAGCCATCGATTGGACCAGCCAGGCCCCTGCCTTCAGCTGCCACCCAAACAGCACCGGACCCTTACGGCCCTTCCTGCACGTGGCGGATCGACAGGAAGACATAGTCATAAGGGTCTTCACTCAACCTGTCACCTAGGATCAGTTTTCTTGGGGGACCCTACCAGGGGGGAATTACCCCCGACAACATACAGGATCACTCAGGCACACAAACCCCAAGGGGATGAGAGCATAATTATAGACATAAAATCCTTCAAAGGGCATTTAATTTGATGCTCCAACTTCATTACATCAGAGAAGCGGGTGAAAAATAAAACCAGTATTCTGAAAATTCGGGTACAATTTGTGCTTTATTTGCCTTGAAGTGTGTGACACAAGAAAATATTTAGTGCTGTTATTAAAATGACTATTCATTGTCCACTGTAGCCTGAAGTACTAAGCTAATGTGATGTTAATAATCTGTTGCCATTGAGAGTATAACTGCAAATCTCAGGCATCAATAAATCTACAGTATACAAACCATTCACAATACGACGCAACAGAAACATGCATAAAACCAACATGACATTCACTGTTTCTCTGCTTTACTGGCTCTCTGCACTGGTTAGAAAATGAAAGTGAAATCTCAGTGCAGTGTTTCCACCCTTAGCAGAGAATATACCAGCTCATTTTTTATGCAAATTATTCTGTTGATAGTGAGTTGTGTGTTTCAGCCGTCGGAGACTTTGCTCCCAGGAGGTTTGGGTCTGGCAGCACTCCACTTTCTCTCTGCTTTCCATTTATTAAACCAAATCATTCTTCAAGGCTTGATGGCAGATCAGTGGGGTGAGGTGCAGAATATATCCCTGTGACTCTCAACTATTGCCTGACTTTTGTCATTTCCTTTTAGTGTAAGCCCCTAGTCATGCATAACAGCATCAAAGCAAATTTACCGTGTGTTGTGTGAGCTGATCCATTCATTTGTCAACTTTAAACTAATAGTTAAAATGTACAATAGTTAAAAACAACACAGGAAGAAGGAAACATAAAAAAAAATGGACAGAGAAATTTTTTAAAAATAAAGTTCTAAATTCAAAACAGAATAGTATGAAGGGAAAATGTTTGAACTGGTTAAGAGGAAAAAGGTAGTGATGGCAGGCAGAGGTTTGAGGATTAAAATAAAAGCATAAAAATAAATGTTATCCCACTCTCCCTATTAATCCCAATTACTGATGAGCCTAAACACAAACACACAGTCAGAGTTATCTCCAATCCACACATTGTTGGCAGCGTCCAACAAACAGTAGTTACATAAACACGCCAGGCAGCAGCTGCTGGTGGAGATAAGGCGTGTCCCTGCATCACCATGGCAACTATACAGTACCCGTCTGTGTTGTAGTTGATGGAAATGAGAACGAAGAGCTGATTACCTCATACCTATCATAAGAAAAAACATTCAAAGACAGACAAAGGCATCTATGAACCTGGAGGAGCGCTTAAACTTGAAGCTGGTTCCCTGAGCTCTTCACCAGCGCCACACTCTGACCCAGAAAACAATACACCACAGCAATAAAGAACAGATATTAAAACCTGCAAAATGCTGCAAAATGCATTGGAAATTACTCTTCATGTGATAATTTTTTCACTGAAGGTTTGGAATGTTTTATATCATCATTCAAACAATATGATTTTATTCATCTATCATCCATCCATCCATCCATCATCTTCTGCTTATCCTGGTCAGGGTCTCAGGGGCAGCAGCCTAAGCAGAGAAACCCACCCAGTCCCCTGCTTTCAGCTGCCACCCAAACCACAGCGCACCGGACCCTTATGACCTTTCCTGCCGGTAGTGGGCCCACAGGAAATTCTTCATCATAAGGGTCTTCTGAATCACCTTTAGTCTGACCTGTCACCTAGGACCAATTTCCCTTGGGAGACCCAAAAAGGGGTAAATTGCCCCTGACAACATGTCTCCTAGGATCATTCAGGTACACAAACCCCTCCACCATGATAAGGTGGTGATTCAAGGAGGGGAATAGGATTTTAAATCCACAAAATCAACCACACTGCACAGTCTGAACAGTCATTGCTACTGTATGATGGTCAGGTGTGGTCAGTGAATGTGTGGGTGGGCAGATAGCAAGTGATGCACTACTGTGTGTGCAGCGGCCATATCATGGGAACAAAAAGTAAAACTTTTTTCACTACATTGAAAGTGTATAGCTTTCCATAGGGAATTTCCAATTTCCTGTCAACCTGATTTTTAAAAACGTCTTTCAAGCCACTATGTAAAAATAATGACAGGACACCTGTGCTTTGCAAATGGATTGAGGATTACTCTGGAAACAACTCAGGCAGACATGCTTGTAGTGTAAGTTGTACCTGTCTGTCGTAGTTGATCTGTGTTTCCTGCTCAATATCGGAGTCAAGTTCTGGGACGTCTGACAAGTCACTGTCTGACTCCTCACTGTTGGAATCGCCATGACTGTCTACAGAAAACACAATAAGAAACCATCAAAACCATCACAGGAAAATTAAATCATTAGACATATTCCAAAGAACAGTTATACTCAAAAGCTACTCAGTTCAACTTTCCTGCTGCATGTAAAAGATGAGAATTAATCTATCAATGTAATCAATACATGTCTACTAAGGTTTTCACCAAAATTATATTACTTTGACAACATCTCGAAAACCTGATCCTGACACCTCGTTGACACATTACATTTGCTAAAAAGTCTTCAAGAAAACTTGTTAAACCTCAAAAGTACCAATTCACAGAACATTGGAAAATTTCATAATTTACATTTGAAAAGAGACAAAAAACACTACAGAGGAAACCTAAACCTGTGAACTTTCATGCAATAAGCTTTTTCTACAATATCTGAAGCTCCAAGATGTTGGATTGATCCAGATCATCTAGATCCTTGCAACTCAAAAAAAACCTCTAAATCCTGTAGACCTTGACCCACGTTAAGGAACTCTATGGCACAGTTTAATACATACAACCAAAAGAATCATTCACAGAACACATGAGATCCCAAACCAACCCACAACAGGAACTATGTAGGTTTAAATATGATGTCTAAAATCAACTACAAACTGCATCCCGAATTCCAAAAAAGTTGAGATGTAAAGAAAACATAAGCCAAAAAAAAATGTAACGTGCAAATCTGGTAAACCCATATTTTATTCCAATTGTTTCCAATTTATTCCATAAACAACATATCAGATGTTGCAACTGAGGCATTTTACCATTTCGTGGAAAATATTATCTCCTTTTTCAATTTGATGGCAGCAACCCATGTCAATACAACTGGAACAGGGGCAACAAAAGGCTGAAAAACTAATTGGCACAAATAAAAAAACAACTGCATTTAATAATGATGCTAATTGGCAATAGACTTTTAACATGTATTTAGAAAGGCAGACCCTCTCAGATGTAAAAATTGTGGAAGACTTTGAAGATCCCACCATCTACAGTAAAATAACATCAAAAGATTCAAAGATTCAGGAAGAAGGTTGAAGGTCAAAACTGGACACTTGTGACCTTCGGGCCCTCAGGCGGCACTACATTAAAAACATGCATGATTCTTTACTGGAAATTACTTTATGGGCTCAGGAACACGTCCAGAAATCACTGTCTGTCAACACTGTTTGCTGTGCAATCCACAAATGCAAGTCATGAAACAATCATTTAAAATGGTCTGAGGTGAAATGGAAAACTGTTCTGGGGTCAGATGAATGCCTCAGACCATTTTAAATGCGCTTTGGCCCAGAGAAGACAGCTGCATCCCCGGATCCTACCCATTGGCTCACAAGTGGAACTAAAGCTCTGCAAAACAAGATAGTCCTAATTTCTGCGTTCTGGAAACTCTGCAATTATGCACTTATAGACTTAGGCATAACACAAGCACGTCCAACTTTCAAGTGGGCCTGTTAACATACATTGGACATCTTTAAATTATTAAAAATCTCAAATAGCTGGCACACTTTACATTTTTCAAAGATACCTATACAAAGGCAGGACCAATGACCTCTAATACCTTTACATGTGCTATAAGTAGTATCTCCCCCCTCCCCCAAAAAAAGGAAACACTAGTGTTAGGATCCAGTTTCCATAGCTGTGGTTTTAGCTCAGGGATTCACTGATTGACATTTCAGAGGATGTGGGCATGGCTTGTGAACTCTCATCAGCGGCAGTAGAGTCAGCTGCCGAAAATACGAGCTGATAAAACATCTGGCGAACGCAGCAGCAGGAGAGATTAGGATACGGACAATTGAGAGCTGTGTGAAAGAACACTTGAAACACGGAGAGAAAATAAACCACATTGGCCTACAGACTGAGAATCAAACTTTTAGTATTCACCTTAAAAAACTTTGAACGACAGTCAACTACCCAAGAGCGGGCTGGCCATTCCATCAGAACAAAGTACGCGGACCGCCAGACAGACTAAGACTGTGGGAGTGATTTGCCGGGTCCATAAGCAGACATGTGGAGGTGAGTTTGCAGCCATACACCTACTCCTCTGATAGGTTAGGGATAAAGACATCACCCAGGGCTAGTGTAGAATGCAACTCAAGTTCTGTACTACATGTAGGGTCTGGTGAAGGTTTGGGTTATGGAGAGGCTGTCTTGGGAGCTTAGAGAACTCAATCATAGAGTAGCTAGTTGACCCCGTAACAGCTAGGATCATCTAAATCCCAGAGATTGTGGTACCTTTTGTCAACCCTGATATACTGTAAAGGTTACTGGAACTCTTAAAAAGACTTGCTTGTGAGATGACTTTGAATGGAACTGGAGAACTGCCTTTAAGGAAAGCAAAGGCTTCATATGTTGTATTATTATATATTTGAGTTAATTTGTTCACGAAATACTTTTAGTGTTTGTTATTTCATTCAAACCCTCATTTGTCATCCTACCTTGTAAGTTAATGTCAAGTCCTCCGTTCATGACTGACTCTGGCAGAAACCGCCACTGGAAGAGGGCGTGGTCAGCCCCACCTGTGGTCAGCACCCACTGTAAGTCATGTGACCAGCGCACGTTGGTCACATGGGCTGAGTGGCCATTGTACTTCTTGAATTTGGCTCCTTGGAGGACAAACAATTTATGTTTAAGACGCTGCACAAAACATGGCAGAAAGAACGGAACAAACAAAAAAAGTACCTTTTCTCAGACAAGGGAAGCGGAAAAGCTTCACAAGGCCGAGATCATCCCCGGTAACAAGAACCGCAGCCGTATGGTTGGCATCCACAGCGTTGACTTCAGTCGTGTCTGAGTATTTAGGCCAAATGCCACTGACCTCTGAACCCAGGACACCACTCCATGATGCCCAGCGCTGACCTTTCACCTCCTCCTTAGTGACAACCGGTTTCCCAACTGCAAAGAGGTAAGATAAGATGATAAAAAATAGCTTGTGTGCACATTTTTCACAATGACAATAGCTTGGAACTGGCAGACAAGATGGAAATATGTGAATGATGCAGATTCTAATCTTTCATGCTGATGATTTAGTTTCCATTGGTGGAAAATTTTACTGTGTGAAAGCAAATGTGGAGACACAAACCATGTGCTAAAATCTTCAGTGTGTGTATGGGTCCTACCTACACCATCCTAACAAACTGCTGCTATGATCCTGTCACTCCATTCTTGCCCCCAGGCTTCCCTTGTTTCCTTCTTTATCCTAAATTCACCCTCACACTGCTTTTTCTGTCATTAAACTTAAGAATGTCATAAAATTTCATGTTTACTGCTTTTTATGATCTGGAACAAAGGTGTGCAACCTGTGGCTCAAGAGCCTCATGTGCCTCTTTAGATTGAAAAGGTTGCAGAGCCCTGATCTGGTGTGATTTTGGGAAAACTTCTTTTCCTCCAATAACATCACCTGTCTGTCAGGTATTTTCTATGGTCAGAGAGATAGATAGATAGATGGATGGATGGATGGATGGATGGATGGATTGATGGATCTAGAAAGACCCGAGTCTGTATAGATGAATAAAGCCAAATCTGAAGTAATATAAATGTGTAGCAAAAAAGTTGTAGATGTGGACACTCTGACAAAATTTGTGGCCAGAGACAGAAACGTTTGATAATTGCCTCTTCCTGCACATCAGCGTATCGACAGTGATTGTTAATTCATGTACTGTAATTACAGCCCTTTTAATATAACCATACAGAAAGAAGACACCTTGAGCTCAATCAATTATGATAGGGTTACCTAAAAAGACAGAAATAACCTTTATGGAAACATTAAAAAAAAAAAAATTCTCTCATGTTAGTTTGACTTAGGAAGAGAGGAAGATGCTTATAATCTAAACTGTGACCAGCCACCAGTGGCAGTTGACATATTGGCTTCACTTTTTGGAGCTGTATTGTTGCATTCATCTTTACACCCAGCTCGTTGTGCAGAGGCTCACTGGGCATTCTGTAGAAAAGACGCTCTGCAGCTCCATCGTTGGTCTGCAGGATTTTGCTGTCCACAGACCAGTCCAAGTGGGTAATAAAACTGGTGGATTTACTGCACTCTCCAACCTGCAGACAGACAGGAAATAACGAGTTAGTCTATGAATATAATTGCCATGGTGGGTTCGGAGTTAGGGACCTTCTGTGTAATAATAACTGGATTCCAAGCTGTTGTTGAATTAAAGTTCCACCAGGGACTATTTGCAGTACAGCAATATTAAATCCCCTCATGAAATTCATTTTCATCTTGGACCACAGTGATGAAAGAAAGCTCCTGATGAGACAAATACATCTGCAGAATGTCACAAATGTGGTACTTCCAGAGAGGAGATGTAATTTTTACTCATCCAGGATGTACCCTGCCTTTGCCTGAATCCGCTGGGACAGGCTCCTGCAGCCTCTCCATCCCTCGTTAGTATGAATGGGTAGAAAATGGATGGATGGATGGAAGGAATTTTTCAGTTGGACTTGACTGGTGTAAAGTTTTCTGGAAAACTTGTGGTATAAGATTATAAATACTTCTGTCTTGACTGAATTTCAAGGTATGGGTATTGCTTTGCCTGAGATGATCTTTCATTATTTTTGGGTGTTTTATTGCTGCAGTGCTCAGTTAATCCTGACATTAATCATGGGGTCACTGCCAGTGAAACTATGATTGCAAGCAGCTGCATATGGATGAATGAATACATACACACTTCCATTCCTACCTTTTTGTATCGTTGGGCCACAGCGTAGATATCCACAAGTCCATCGTTGGAGCCAACAGCGAGGTATGCTCCGTCTGGAGAAAACTTCATCTCATGTATTACCTCCTTCCTGTCTTTGATGTGAACCACTTCTGTCATGTCTCTGAAAGACAAAACAGACACTGTGTCAATACCATTGCACACTTTAACATCAGTCTGCATTTTTATGCTTTACTGAGTTGCATGTCACCTGACTCTCAGCACAGTGAAGGAACCATCTTTCATGCCCAGAGCCAGCTGAGCTCCATCCACACTGAACGCCACGCTCCGTACCGCCTCCTCCATGTTACACCGAGCGATGAGGGCATGATCCACCAGACTCCATAACCTGACAAACACATGCAGGGGCAGAGTGAAGAGCTGCTGTGCTGGGACGACTTGGGCCTTGCTATTTTTGATGTGTACTTCATTGTAGGCTTTGTTTTTTGAACATCAAATTCAATTAAAACTTGGTAGACATTTTTAGTGGAAATCAAAAACTGTATAAACAATGCAGATGTAGCTACTGTAGTGCCATCTGTTGGTTTGTACTGCAGCTTGAAAGCCTTGAATCTGCATTTTGACCTTTGTCCTGTTAGCTATTTGGAGACAGATTTGACCACCTTTACTCTAGAGCAAGGGTGTTCAACCTGCGGCTCTAGAGCCACATGTGGCCCTTTAGCCCCTCCACAGTGACTCCTGTGGCTTTGTCACTAATGGCGGTAACATATTATAATAAATCAAAATGAACAAAATAGGCACTAAATCAACAAATTGCACCTAATTACAAAAAAGAGATAAAACTGAAGATGATGATGCACAAAATGGACCAAATAATCAAAATCATGAACCAGATCTAACTATATAACTAATAAAATGAACATGAACAAAACAATTAATATAATCAAAGAATGAACAAGATTAAGACAAAATGATCCACCAATCAGGAAAATATCACATAAATAACAAATAATACATTTTGCTAAATGAAAATGAATAAAAACTAACAAAATATGTTTTGTAAATGACCAAAATAATGAACAAATATCACAAAAGTGAACAAAATTATCCACAAATTTATTAAAAAACGAACATGAATAATGGGGAAAATCAACAAAAAATCTCCAAAAGTGATGAAGATATGAACAGAATAATCCATGAAATGATTGGAATCATCAAGATGAAGAAAAAGGAATAAAGAAGAATAAATGAACCAACAAGATGAACAGAAACCAACAAAATAAGAAACATATTGGTTTTAAAATGTACCACATAAATGGTTTGGATTTTTTTGCAGCTCGCGACACATACATTTTATTTCTTTCTGTCCACAAATGTCTCTTTAAATTAAAAAGTACCGTATGCAGAGCCCTGCTCTAGAGGCACACCTGTGGAACTGCAAGAGGTGATGAATAAAACTTGCCAAACTAACACTCAAGCTGAATTGCTGAGAACATGGACGGATTTTTACATGCTGATTAGAATATGATGGCCGCCTACCCTGAGCCGCTGGTTCTGCTGGAGGTTTTTCTCTTCTGTTAAAAGAAGTTTTTCCTCCCC
>JAQQAE010013709.1:0-12648 GCA_029823295.1 Pseudamia nigra | reverse complement strand
CACTATCAAACATTTAGACAGATTTGTGGACAACATTTGAAAGAAATGGTAATATTGTTTATCTGGAATGAATTTTAAATCTTTGAGTCCATCTCATGAAAAATGGGATCAAAAACAAAAGTGTTGCGTTTATATTTTTGTTGAGTGTATATCTGTCTAATTTCCCCTAAATATTACATACGTACACCTTTCATGTGAGAAACAGAATTTTGTAAATCAAGGATATAATTTAGTCGCACTTCCACTGCAGGTCACTTTATGGCTGTATTGAATAATGACAGTAGAGGGTCAGCTTGTCCCATTACTAGTCTAGTCTACTGTAAGGGAGTGGAGCAGATGTAGGACTTCCTTAAAGTGTCATTATCTCATAGTAAACTGGTCATTTCATTTCATAGTTTAGACTTCTGTTCAGATGTATATGTGTGTATCCAAACATTTGCTGCTGAATTTCCAAAGTCCCTGAAACCAAATTAAACAAACACGGCACATTTCAATTCAATTCAATTCAATCTTTATTTTTATAGCGCCAATCATAATCGCCGATTATCTCTAGGCGCTTCACAATTTGAGGCCGAAACCTCATGACTATACAGAGAGTAAACCCAACAGAACCACCAAGAGCAAGCCAAAGGCGACATGGTTACTCGGGGTAGGGGTGAGGGTTACTATGGCAACCACCACATAATTTGCATATTAATTATGTCACAATTTACATATTAATTATAAACTACTATAGCTAGAGGCATCAATTTTTAATATGTGATAGATTAAACTCCAGGACACCTCTCATTCATCTAACCTTGACCTCGACATTGATCTTATGATTGGTAGAGTCTGAAATTATTGCCCTCAGTGCCCTAGTGAGGTTGAAAATGTCAATCCCTTGGTTACTGACTATGTTGACTCTAAATATGCTGGAACCTTCAAAGAAAAAGGTCAAGGTCACAGTTAGTTTCAATGTCATATATGCGGTTCATTAGTGTTATGATCGAGTTTCCGTAGGGGTGGATTTCAGCTCAAGGAGTCACTGATTGACACATATTTGGAGGATGTGGGTGTGGTTTGTAAACGCTCTGTCATCAGTGTGACTCGGAGTCAGCTGTGGGATGATGAGTTGATATAAGCAGCTAAGGTGAGGCAGCCGAGGAAGGAGAACATGTGGGGAGAGTACTGAGATGCCGACCAAACAGGTGGACCGGACAGAACTGAACCATTGACCTACGAATAGAGCATAAAACTTTTAAGTAGCACGCTAACACTATGGTATATATTCACCTTAAAAACTCTGAAATACAACCAAACGACCCCAGTGCAGGTTGGCTGATGCATCTGAAGAAGGTACATGGACCACCGGACAGACAGACTCCAATGGTATGGTTCGCTGGACCCAGAACCAGACGAGTGGGGGTGAACACACACCTTCATCCTCCGACAGGATGGGGTCAAACCACATCACCCAGGGCTATTATAGAACACAACTCAAGTTCTGTACCGACACGCAGGGTCTGGTGACAGGATTAGTTACAGGGGGGCTGTCTTGGGAGCTAAGAGAATTGACTCCTAGCTAAGCTGGTGGACCTCCACCATAACAATTAGATACATTACATAACTCTTCATATTTATCACTGCATCAATTTCAGCAACAAAACTGAAAAAAACAATATGTGTGCAATATCATCAAAACTTTTCCTAAAATTTTTTCCTCCAAGTATTGTTCAGTTTTCATCCAACTAGGAAATTATTATTATTACTTATTTATTTTTTAAAATATTTTAAAATTGTTTCAACTTAATGATCATTCTCTTAAATGTGTATTAATTTTTGTTCATTTTATTTGTTATTTTGTACATTTTTTTGTTTATTTTGTAGATTAATTGGTTTATTTTTGCTCATTTTGGCTGATTTTGTGCTTGCTGTGTGTGAGCTGATATCCTTTGAAGCCATCTAATGGTTATATAGCAACAGGAACAGAAACATCAACAAGGCGATCAACATAGCACAATTTTTCAGTGTGAACTTTGTCTGATTTGCAGAAAACTCTTCATTTTACGGTAGTTTTTCATCTGTGTTTTTTTTCTCCCTTCAATTTTTTGCAGCATTAGCCTTGTGTCACTGAATCTGTGCCTCTGAGGCCTTATGTTGCAGTCAATCAACATGTTATAGCCCAGTCCCCTCCTCCACTCTTATCCCTCCAGATGCCCCTCAGGGTGACAGTGGCACAAGTGTCCCATTGTCACAGTAGCGTCTGTCAGGGTCCGTCTCAGGGGGCTGAACATGCCTTGGGGGACGTCAGAAGATTAGTTATGACACTAACCCCCTCCACCCCTCCAAACACATGCACGCTCTTACCCATAATCCCTCAGTCATAAGTCACTTCCCGTTACTTGAGTGCTGAGACAAAGCAACAGATCATGTGAGTGTGTTTTGAGGCTGTGCCTTTGGACTTTTACACATTTTAATCCTCCATGGAGTCCTGAGGAAGCACAATGGAGACCTTGGGATTGCTGTAAATATTTGGAGGTGAGCAATGAAGTGAATATAGGCTTCATTATCAGGGGCATATTTGCATTAATGGGAAAAAGGGGAGGGGGTTTAATTACAGTATGCGTGCATTCAGCATGTATGGGGGAGGCGCTGTATTATCTGGGCTGTACACTACGTTCTAATGGCACTCATCAATTTATCATGCTTGCTTGGGCAATTGATGTATTATAAGTGTACTGTAGTTGAACTGCACACTTTTGGTTATTTATGTTCCTCTCCAGCAGACTTGCAGTCCAAGTCCAGTGTTAGCACTGCTGGTCGATGCCTGATCAATATGTGATCAGCCAGAGAGCTCTCAGGCTGTATTTACTACAGGGTCAAGGCTGGAAAAACCTCGTAGGTGTGTCAGTGGAATGATGGATTAAACACACACATAAAAGACAAATAAGGTCTGAGAAATAACCTTTCATCACAAACTAGATACACTACCATTCAAGTTTGGAAACGCTTTCTCTGTCAGTGGTTTTTAATGAATTAATACTGAAGACATCCAAACTGTAAAAGAACATGGTGCATGTATGCAGTAAACCAAAGAGTGATTGTTCAAAGTAGCCACATTTATTTTTTTAAAGATTTATTTTAGGCCTTTTTGCCCTTGTTTGATGGATACAGTGGAGATAGACAGGAAAGATGGGCCTGTGCCACTGTGATTGGGCCTGAGCCATGTGAATGTGCACTGCCAAGTGAGCCACTAAAGCACCCCCTCAAAGTAGCCACATTTAGAATTGATAACAGCTTTGTAAACTCATGGCATTCTTTCATTTGATTCATGAGGTAGAAATGGCCAAAAACTGGATTAGTGCCATTACAACTACTGTACAAGTCGATTATGGCAAGAGAATGATGAAACCGGCTGTCATGAGCAGTGCCTCAGGAAAAGAAGGCCAAACGCTACCTCTGAGGATAGTTTTATTCACATGACCAGCCTCAGAAACTGGCAATTTTCAAGTTTGATTGTTTTGGTGACTACACTTGGGGACACATTCAAAGCTCTCAAGATTTTCCAGATTCACTGACTTTCATTTCTTAAAGTAATGATGGACTGTCTTTTTTTCTTTACTTAACTGAGTGTTTTGTGCCATAATATGGATTTTTTTCAGTAGTAGTAGTACCGATAGGGCTATTGACTGTGTACCCATCCTTCCTCTGTACAAGACAATTGATGGTCTAAAGCAGGGGTGTCAAACTCATGCCATAGAGAGCCAAGACCCTGTAGGTTTTCTCTCCAACCAGCCACTAAAGCAGGTGATTTCACTGCGGAGCACTCCTTCAAACTGAGGGGAGAAGCTAATCAGTGAAATCACCTGTTTGAGTTTGACACCTGTGGTCTAAAGCACTGGTTCCAAATTTTTAGAAACAACAAACTGTCATGACCCATATCACCAATGTATACATCACGAGGATGAATGAGTTTGTGCATACATGAATGTTCTTGACCATTTTTACTGCTATTTTATAAAACTACAAGACTTACATTGTGATGTACAGTACATACGTACATGATCCATTTTGAAACGAGTTAGTCTAAAGCAGGGGTGTCCAATCATTGCCACAAAGGGCCGAGACATTGCAGGTTTTCTTTCCAGCCACTCACTAAACAGGTGTTTTCACTGAACTGCAATCAGTGGGAAGGAATTCAGTGAAATCACCTGCTGAAGAGGCTGGTTGGAAAGAAAATGTGCAGTGTCTCAGCCCTCTGTGGCAATGATTGGACACCCCTGGTCTAAAGGAATCACAGTTGAGTTTTATTTTTGTGCTTTTGTAAGACACGTGAACACTGTCATACTTACTGTAAAACAAAACAATATTCATTATCAAAAACATGGTTTTCATTTGCTCAAAATACCAATGTGTTTTGTGACCTAAATAAATTCTCTTGCCACCCACTTGTGGGTCCTGACCACAGTGAGAAGGAAAGAAATGGCACAAATTAACTCAACTATGAACTAAAAGCCATTTCAGGTGATGACCATGTGAACTTGAGAGAATGCAAAGCTGTCATCAAACTCATGACATTCTCTCATCAGATTCATGAGGTAGAAATCAAGGTCAGTTGATCTGAAAAAATCTAAAGAGCTTTGAATGTCCATCAAAAGTGAAGATGAAACTGTCCCAGGAAAGGCAGACCAAGAGCTACCCCTGCTGCAGAGGATAGGTTTATTAGAATTACCACCTAAACTTGGCTATTTTGAACAAGCTAAAATATAAAACATGTTTTGAGTTATGTAAAACTTTTCTGTTTATTTTATAATTCCATACATTTTCTTTCACTGTTTGGATGTCTTCAGTGTTGACATAAAATAACAATAATAGAGAAAAACAACTGAAGGAGAAAGTGTTTCATGTACGTTAAAATCATTCTGCACCTACATAACGGTCAGATTCTGCATCAAATCCTGCTGTGTATCACGATTCTCATAAAATATTCAATACAGTCCCTCATGTCAGTGTGTCGGACTGTAAGCCAGCACTGCAGAAATATGAGACAAGAGAATAGGAAAGACAGCCTGAGTCAGAGACAGAAAAGGGAATACAGTTTTCTAGTGAAAAGACAAGGACTGGACAGCATGTTTACAGTCACAAGCTGATGAAGATGGATTGAGAAGCTGCAGAAGCTGAGCTCAAGGTCAGACCTGGGATATGCTGTGTGATATTAATTTATGATTGTCAGCTGGGGAAACATTCGAGTGGAGGGTTTAGACATGTTGGTCCCTCCATCCCTGCCTTCTGGTTCTAGAGTCATGTACATTTTGTGTCCCTCTGTATTTCATTAAAGAAGGGCACAATGGGCTGCTCCTCCTTCAGGATGCTGGTTCATTCAGGCATGCGTGTTAGAAATAACACAGATGAACAAACCTGTATGTGTTTGTTTTGGTGTTTATACCACTGCCATGCACATGTCCAGTGGTTTTCATCAAGATCCAATATTAGCCTACTCTTTTCATGCCTCTATTCCTCAGCACTAATTAGACACTGAAACCCAGAGGAGGGCGTTCAAGCTCCTCACACACGTGGCTACATTTGCTTAATTATCATCTACTACTCACACCACACAGGCGGCCATGTGTGGGGGGGTATAAACACACACGACCATACACACATTCATCCGGCTAAAGGACCAGCCTGATTCTGCCTTAACCGGGTTTATATTTCACTTCAGAGAGGGAGCCGAGCCAACAGGTCCATTACTGAGAGAGAGAGGAAGAGAGAGGGAGAGAGAGAGAGGGGCGGGGATACGGCTGCGGGCGTACTGCGGCAGCCACCGAGCGGCATGACGTGATGGTGGAGCGGGGTGACAGACAGACCCCCCCCACCTCCACACACACACACACACACAAGTACACATGCTCGCAGGCCTGCCCAGAGAAAGTAGAGAGAGGAAAAGGCAGTGACTGAGCCAGACGCATCAGCTGCATACAGATGGGACATAAACTCACTTGCTGCTTTGTGTCATGATGCTTCCTGAGGGTAAGTAAAGCCTCGTGCTCATCTTACCTTAGTTTTTCTGTTTGTAGAGTTATTATTTGGTTGCTTGTTTAATATTTCTGTCTTGCTTTTGAGTCAGTTTAACCCTAAGTGGTCGCTTGGCTTTCTTTTGATTCAAATACAGTGTCTCTGAGAGAAAAGCAGAGGGAAAAGGGGCTGATAAGGGGGTGTACAGTAACCAGAGGTGACAGGATGTGATCAGCCTGAGTCAGCCATATAGGGTCTGTGTGGCTCCGTGCAGCGTGCACATCATACATGGAGTGTTTATATCCAGCAGGGGTACAACTGTTTTATGACTTGTGCAGGTGTGTTAATTTTTTTAATTGTTGATTCTCTGTTTACTCTTTATCCCGACTTAACTTCTGTTAGTCCAGGGATCGGCAACTTTTACAATCTAAAGAGCCATTTTTGGACAGGAAGGAAAAAAGTGTCTAGATCTGCAAATAATGGTTTCCATACCACATGACATATGACTCATGTTTAAGCTGGTAACAGGTTAACACCTATTTAGTTATTTTTGTTCAATTCATTGATATTTTGCTCATGTTTGCTCATTTAAGTTAATACAGACTATTTGGTTACATTTTTGTTCATTTATTTAAGTATTTTATTAATTTTTGTGAATTTTGGTTCATTTCCTGGATTATTTTTCATGTTTTATATCAATTTACTTGACTATTTTGTACATTATGTTGAATATTTTGTCAATTATTTTGTTCTTGTTGAATGTTTTCTTGAATGACAATGTATACAAACATTGTCATTCAGTAGACTTTATATTTCAGTCATTTTTGTGAGGTTTTTTTTGCTTATTTTGCTGATTATTTTGCCCATTTTTGTTTTAATTATGAATAAAGATTTTAATTTTTTAAAATGTTCTTCATTTTGTGAATTATTTGAATCAGTTTTGTCTTTTTTTTGTTCATTATACAGTTGATTTAACTTTTTGTTGATTTTTGTACTTATGTAGTTCATTTTGATTTATTATAATATGTTACATCCATGATTGGACAGAGCCACAGCAGCCAAAGGGGAGGGGCTGCAGGTTGCAGACCCCTGTCTTCGACATACTGTACATCTCTTAAATTTGGAAGAAGAGTTGGATTTCACAACTGTGGCTCTGTGGTGAAATATTGTAACTATTTTCATTTCATTACTATTAACAATAACAATTAACAATACTATGACATGTTGAGCACAGTTTGTCACAGTATTTTAACATAGTTCCAGTATTCTTGAACAGTACAACTTTAATCTTGTTTGAAAATGTCAGGATACAGCATGTGTCACAGTGGGTCACTGTAAGCCACGTAAATTCCCATTTGGGCTGCTGACTCATGATAACATAAACAGTCTTGGGTGCATTGTTCAAATAGAGAGTTGGCTTTTTTGATGAGAACACCGATTTCAATGTAAAGGGACTTTGAAAATGACTCCCCTCCATACAGAGCATCTCATTTGTTGAAAATGCTGTGTCTGTTTGTCACAGCTTCCTGTCTTGGTGAATGTTGAGGAGCTCTGGACCAATAGGAGGGAAGCTGTAAGGATGCAACAGTGATCCAGGAAAAAACAGTCCATTGTTCGTGGGACGTCGGAGAAGTGTGACCTCCCTCCTGCCGGCTCTGCTGACCGGCTTTGAGATACACCGGTGAACTTCATCCTCATTGACAGGTTAGTAAGATCCAACACAGCAACATGGCATGGAATTATAAGAAGTGTAGGAGTGTTGTGAGTTTCTCCTTTCTAGATATTTAATTTCATGGATTCTAGTCCCACTAATATGATTTACGATCCCCCATTATCGCTCTTGTTTTGGTGTCTGTCATTATGGAGGTAATTGCAGTCATTTATTGTAGATGTTTCACTCTGGGTGACACACAAACACTCCTAATGTCCTTCACATCTCAGAGAGGGCCCTGTGTTCCCAGCTCACTTATTGATTTTGTGATGAGTCAGAGGGTGCGCATTTCAAGGGTGAGAGCTGAAACAGAATGTGATTTTTTTTTTTTTTTTTTTAAGCACACTCAACTCAGTTCAGGCCGCGGGTGTCACGGGACAGGACAACTAATGCGGTGTAATGACATTATGAAGTTTGAGGCAATGATGCTGAATTTGCTGGCTGTCACACTGCTGTCCTACTTTCACTCCAACAAGAACAAGTTTTCATAACTGGCGGTAGGTTTTCATCTCATCTGATCATATTCACCCCTTGGCTGTGCTGGAGGAGAAAATTAACTGTGCACGAGGGAACTGAAGGCCTCCCTGTGCTGGAGTCTTATCTGCTGCTCTGACAAACTTAATCCAGCAGATGTCACTGTCATCCTGATAGAGTGAATAAGACAACTGCATCTCTATTGATCAGGGAGCCATCAGTGTAACATTATACATCACCCAGACTGCCTGGACGCTAAAGGCTCCTGCTCACTTATTTTTTTTCTTTTTTTTATGTGAGAAATTGTGTTATTTATGCCACTGTACATGGAATATTTCACAATTTAAATGAAAACAGGTTGTGCTACACACTCTCTTGGCACATTTACTACTGATATAAATAATTTAACTTCTTGAAAAAAGTAATTTGACACATCAATCCATAATAAACTAGCCTGAAACAATCTTTGACTTCAACTTCAAATTGTGTTACTAATGCTTGTTTCTCTTGTACTTTTTAAGGACATTGAGTTCCTCTAGCTACCTCTCGCAAGAAGGTTGTTTTCATCAGTGAAAAGCTGTGAACAGACTTGGATGACATTTTCAGAATAGGTCAGAAATGGCATAAAGACAAATCAATTCGATTGTGGGAGTGATCTGGATCGTTGTCTGAAGATTTTTAAAGGATTCTTTACCATTGTGAGATTGGGTCAAACTCAACATTTGTCCTTGTAATGCCATATATAACACCCAGAAAATTTAGCCAAAAAACATATGATAGTACCACAATAGATTCTATCAAAACACCAAGTTGGATCCAGATATGGGCAATATTCCAGATCTAGTGATCCCAAGTGATAATATTTACAGGGGTTGAGGAAAAATAGCTACTGTAAGGTAGTAAATAAAGCTTTTATTTACTACCTTACATTTTATTTACAAATTACATTTGATGCAATAATATTATGGGTGAAATGAGCAGCGGTTTAAATGATAATGGTAGGTAGGTATGAAGAGAAACTGAGCTGCCTTGGCACAGGTCTGTGCTCTCTGAGTGCTTTCTAGTTTTTATATTGATAGTGTATCACATAGTCTGTATAATATATTTACCTAAGAAGCCTTGAAGCTAAATGCTCCTGCTTATTTTGTTTTTTTCATTCTGTATGAGAAATTGTACTTATTAATGTCAATGTAGATGCAATATTTCAGGATTTAGGTGGAAATGTTCTCTCTCATCACTTTTCATAGAGAAATAAATTATTTACCTGCTCAACAAAAAGATGTTTAACACATTGATCCATAATAAACTAGCCTCGACTTCAACCTAAAACTGCATTACTGTACTAATGCTTGTTTCTCTTATACTCTCTGGATGCCTTGACTTCCTCTAGTTACAGATGACTTTGCGCTTCCTTCTGGTTGTAATATCAGTTGCTCAGAAAGTCTTGAGCAGTCTGATTCACAGTAAAGACATCACCAAAGAAACAATCTAACTGCTGAAGAGGCTGTTATGTAACAGAGCATTACAGGAACATCTTGTCTTTGAAGCTTGTACAAAGTCCACACTCATGACACAGAGATTACACCTTCCTTGTATAATGTGCATGTGAGTCAATAACCTCCAAAATCGATATTCCATTTTTTTTCCCTTACATGCAGCTGCTGACTTTATTTTATCTCTGGTTTGCCTTCCTATAAAGCCCTAGACATCCCTGCCAGCTGAGCCTCTACATAGTACTGGTATGACCTCCGTGGATCCCCTGAGTATAGACAATTTCCATACAGATAAGAAAAAGGGCCAGTCCACACCTGGGCTCTTGGAAATCCTAGTGGTAAGAGACACACAGAAATACTCATGCTTATTAGTGAGTCAACCTCCCAAGAGAAGGACACTGAGGAAAGGAGACAGAGAGAAATAGACATAGGGGGTGATGGGGCGGAGGAGGGGAGGAATGTAGGAAGTGAAATGGAGGATGGATGATCACATCTGTCTGTGTTTACCTATGTACATGTCTTTTATTAGCTCTGAGTCAACTATGACAAGCAGAATACCCTAATTTGTCATTATTTTCTGGTGTCTGACAATATACAGTAAGTAGGTGAAACCCACGGAGAAGTCATCCAACCCCTCATCTTTAATTCATTTTTGGCTTGCATTTTGGAGATGAAGCAGTCATGTTCCCTCCGCTACAGGGATTCTGCACATGCATTTTGCTTGTTGTTAACGTGTGCCTGTTTGCAATGCTGAGATTAGATGTGCTGTCAAATAATCCTGCAGTTTATCTGCATGACTTGAAGGCTTAATTTGATACGTCTCTTCTTTATCAAAGACAGCTTCCCAAGAAATCTTATGGAAGCATGGCAGCACAGACTTCTGCTATTCAAGAAAGGGCAAGCGTGGCTAAGCATTACATGTGGATATAAGTTTGTGTGTTTTGGAGAAATGATCATAAAGCAAAGTGAACATTTTCAGGTTTGTTCAAAAGTGCAGTCCAGAAAGTATTGCACAGAAATAGTGGTATATGTTTTATAGGATTATTAATTCTTATACAGTACAATACAGTAAATGTCCCTTTTTGGGACATTCATATGCACAGCTCATTCAATAAGCATGAAAGATTATGTCATTAAGATGTCTTCATTCTTCTCAGTCTTCAGTTTTCCATCAGCTGTGGTGTTGAACAGTCTGGTGGCAGTGGGGATGAAGGATCTCCTATAGTGTTCAGTCCTGCAGCGTTGTGATGTTAGTCCACTGCAGCTGCTCCTCTTTCCAGTCTTTTTGGCATCTCAGTCCAATTGAACCTTGGTGTATCCAAGCATTTCAACACAGGAGTCTGGTTTGTCACTGTTCAGCCATGTCTCACAGAAACACATGTAGCTAGCCTCTTGAAACTCCTTCTGGCTCCTCACCAGTGCCTTCAACTCAAACAGTTTGTTGGGTAGTGAGTTCACGTTGCCCATTAGTATAGTTGGTAGAAAAGGCTTGAACCTGAATCTTCTGCCTTTGACAGCCCTGCAACCACACAGAGTCCTTCTCAGATCCAGTGGGATTGGTTGGTAAGCTCCACATTTCCTCTGCCTCAGGTCCAGGAGGTACTCACTGGAGTAAATTCTTCTCTCTATATCAATGGAAAATTTATCCCAGAAAAGAATTTCCAAAAAAGCAGTGTATATCCAAAAATGTTAAGACAAAGTAGAGAAGAAAAGCAGAGACCTGTTGTCAGTTGCAGCTACCTGCATCAACACATCCTAGAATTATAATTATGTACAGTAGGCATACTGCAGTTTTTATACACACAAAACCCGGAACCATGTACACAAGTCTGAAAACTTGAAGTTATGTTGTCCAGATCTCCTTTCGTTCTTGTGTCCATCCAAACATGCAGCTCTGTATCTCCAAAATCCCTGGATCCAAACTAACCAAACTTGGCATATTGGTAGTCAGAGTAGGGGGAAGGGTTACTGTGGCAGCCATCTCCTAATTTGCATATTAATTAGGTATTAATGTTATCACTTTATTTCAGACTCACAAGATTGGTCCATAGGATTAGAAAGAAAAGGAAAAAACATACATACATACATACACAAAAATAAAGCCTTAATAAAATCAGGTATTTTAGATCCCATATTAAGGAAAGCTCATACAAACACTCTTAAGCCAGTGCTTCCGTAATCCAGCTGTATATCTATTACAACTCAGCTTTGGACCTGCTAGAGCCTTGATTTTTACACTTGTTTGCCTCATTCAACCGACATAAATTTACACATTAACTGTCTCAACAGTGCTTCACAGGTTGGCAAACAGCTGACTAATACTGTGCCATCTGGGGACCTGAAGTCACAGTCTCATAGAATCATTATATGCAACAGTGAGTCTTCGCAGACTACTGAATAATTGAAAAAAACATTTTGACCCATATTACCAAAAGTTCCATAGCTAGAGGCAAAAAAAATTACCATGTGCTAAATTAAACTACATGACACCTTTCATTTATCAAATAACCTTGCCCTTGAACATAGGTAGGAGGTGAATTTTCTGCACTTTGACTTAGATACATTTCTAGCCAGTGTATATATTGAGGTTGAAAATGTCATACACACCTGAGCTACAGACCATGCTGAATAAGGTCAAAGTCACAGTTGATTTCAAAACTGGGTGGGCAATTTAATGTTTCACAGCTTCTAGTTAATTTTTGCTCACGCATTATTTTGTAACCCACCCCCCCCACCACCACACACACACACAAACACTTGGGGGGGAAAAAAGTAAGAATGTTTCTATATAGTTCTTGGTGCTTAAATGTCACCTGGCACACATACATCTTTAATGGTTAATGGGCTTGTTTTGAATGGATCGTATCAGTGTTTCATTGATCTGTAACACATAAGCATACACTCCTGATCAAAATTTTAAGACCAGTTGAAAAATTACAAGAATGTACATTTTGCACTGTTGGATCTTAAGAA
>JAQQAE010013708.1:0-12649 GCA_029823295.1 Pseudamia nigra | reverse complement strand
CACCCCCTCCCCCGCCCCTTGCGAGGATTAAGAGGTAGAAGAGAACATTTTTCTGCCAATAACAAATATATTGTTGTATATGCAGGGTTAGGCACTGCTCATGCTTGATTTGGTATTCCCAATCCTATTGAAATCATTTTTCATCACCTAAATCTAAACATGTATCTGTGGTCGACTTCAAACACCTACTTATTGTGGCAGAAGACTACCTGATCCTTCAGTAAAAAGTAACATAGAGATTATAAATATCCAGTATTTAAAGGAATGTACAATGGCAATGTCTTTCCAGGCAATTGAATTGAAATATGCTGACCTCTGATGCATTCATGAACACATGATTGACTTATTTGTTTTTAAACCATCATATCTTCACATCAGATTCTGCAGATGAAGCAAAAACATGATGTTTAAGCAGCCGTTCAAACATTTTGTTTTCTTTCTAGGAGGGAATTCAATGCCCTCCAATCGAGCCAATCATAATTTATTCATTAAACCCTGCTATCTGATTATCTGTATTAATCAGCATTGTGGTTCTGTAAACAGAGCCTGAGGACAAAGCAGAGATTCACCTGAACTTGTTTCCAGTTCCTCACGCCTGCAGCACAGGAAAGGAGCCAGCAAGGTTTGGGTTGAGACAGAATCTGCAGAATAATCAGAGCTGTCCTAATGTGAGAGTCCAAGTGGGGTAGCAACATTGAAATATATATGTGAATAAAACAAGAGAGTGCAGACATGAAGCTGAGACCCTTGTCGACTCCATGAATAATGCTGTAAATAAAAACACTGCACCCTGTTTGTCCTATCACAGCAATGAATTACCATAATGCAGACATACAAAGTAGAGCTGAACCTACAGTCATTACATGTTTTATCAGTCAGTATTGATAATTATCAGAGTAAATGTCAAATCCCTTTTTAATTCAGGTTTTCGGTCTGATGTTTTTGGTCTTTATTCAAAGTGGAAGTACCCGTAACTATTTCTGGCTTCAGTCAGAAAGGGAAAAAAAAACAACCAAAGATACAAAATGATGAAACTCAAGCAAAAAACACCCAAAACAGATACAAAAAGACAAGTAAGAAACAGAGTGAAAGATGCAGGGGGATGAAAAAATGTGCAACACGTGTGACAGAGACCTAAAAAGACAAATAGATGCAAACTGATGCAAAACAATAAAGATGCAACAGGACAAACCAGATGCAAAAACACAAAGAAGGCTAAACGCAGTGTGAAAGATGCCAGTAGACAAAAAATGTGCAAAATGGTGCAAACAGAACAGGCACAGAAAGTGACATGAAATGTAGAATACAGAAAAAGACAAAAATGAAGATGCAAAACAACAAAACGCGGCAACAAGATCAGATCAAGTGCAATACTGAAGACACAAAATGACCAAAACAAAAATGTGGAAAAGACAAAAAAGATCAAATATAATGTAAAAGACACCAACAGATGAAAAACAAACCATTAAAAGATAAATAAAGGCAGAAAAAGGTTCAAAATAATACAAACACATGCAAAATGTCAAAATGAAATATAGTTTGAAAGATGACAGATATGTGGAAAATATGCAGTTGCAAAAAGATGCCAAAAGTTGAAGTAGGTGCAAAATGATGCAAAATTTTAAAAATACAAGACAAGATGACATAAGATACAAAAGACAACAAATGATGCAAAACAGAAAAATATGGAACACATGAAATATAATGTAAAAGATACAAAAATGCAACAAAAAACAATGCGCAATAACAAAATGTTGTACAATGACAAAAAAGCAAAATGGCAAAACAGTTGCAAAACGATTAAGTCCAGTTTTAATGGCGTCCAACGTGCATTCTCCAGACTCCATGTATTTTTTAACACAGGTAAACGTAAATGTATGGTTTTTAACAAATGTATCACAGGCTGAGCCTCCCTTCAAAGTTTCCTCGTTGGCTGGCTCTGAGATTGATTTTATCAATCCCTACAAGTACCTTGGTATCTGCCTTGACAGTAATATTTGAAACACACATAAATGTTCTTCTTACAAAGGTCAAATCCTGCCTCGGTTTCCTCTTCCGCAATAAATCCTCCTTTACACACTCAGCAAAACAACTTCTGGTCAAAATGTCAGTTCTACCAATACTGTACTATGGTGATGTTGTCTACAGGTGTGCCTCCAAATCCCTCCTTCACAAACTGGACGTTGTTTATCATGCTGCCATCTGTTTCATGACTGGGGCTCCTTTTACTACTCATCACTGCTCCTCACTCCACTCTCGCAGACAAATGCATTGGTTTCAGCTTATCTGTAAAACAATCATTGGTAAAACCCCCTCTTACCTACAGTCACTTACCAAAATCCACACCATAAACCGCAATCTTAGATTACAAAACATAATCAACCTCTCCATACCTGAAGCCCATACTATCTTTGGCCACACTTCCTTCCAGTTTTCACCTGCTAATGACTGGAATCACGTCCAACAAACCCTGAAGTTCTCCTCATTCATTCCCCTCTCGACTTTTAAAACTGTAATACAATCAACAATAAAAGACCAGTGCATTTGTTTTTAGTCATCACCATAAATGTCCGATCCATTGCAATTTCTTTTTTTTTTTTAGTGTGTTTTTAGTGTTCTTACATTGTTTTAGCTGTATGACTGTACAACATTGTATTAATTGTATGACTGTATCAGCTTTTAGGTTTTTATTGTTGTGTATCTGCTTATGCTGTTTCTTGACCAAGTCATCATTGTAATTGAGAACTGGTTCTTAATTGACTCACCTGGATAAATGAAGGTTTAATAATAATAATAATAATAATAATAATAATAAATACAAAATATGATGGCAAAAAAGGCAAATAAGATAAAATAGACAAAAAACATGCCACAAAATTGAAAGAAAAACAAAAACTAAAAATGACAAAGCAAATGCAAACAGACAAAAAAAACATGCAAAATGACAAAATGACATAATATGATGGAAAAGATGCAACAGAAATACATAAGATGATGAAAAAATGGAAAAATACACAAAAGTTGAAGAAATTGAAATGTGCCAAAACTATTTTTTTTAAAAAAAAGCAAAAGTTACAACAAGCAAAAAATTTAAAAGATGTGGAAAAGAATTTTTTGTGAATTAAAAACAAAATATATAAAATCAGAGAAATCTGAGTTCTTACCATTATGGAGCCAAAGGAAATGTTTGCTACAACAGACAACCTTAATCCAGTGTCACAATGTAAAACATGTGCATATGATGAACAAGATAATTGCTGGTTTATTGAGCAGATCTAAGACAGACGTGTGCCACCCGGTGAGTCCAGGGTGAGTCCTGATCTTGTAAAGTCAAAGTGACGATGCCAAATCTCTGCAGCTGAACTCTCTGAAGGTTCAGGTGAAACTGAATCTCAGAATGGTGGGTAAAAGTCTGTTTCTTTTTGTCTCTGCACAGACTTTGAGTTTACCCTGCTTTGAAAATGTGTCCTCTAAAAAGTATCTTTGTTCTATATTTATCCTAATGTCCTCATTCTTATTCAGTGCAAGCCCTCTCATAGATTTCTTTATTCAGTACTTATTTGGATGGGATTTTCAAGGCCGCCCTCCTCCTACTGCTGCAGATGCAAGAGTTGCTGTAGTTGTCATCACTAGGCGGTGGTGTAGTATCGCAGATGTTGTTCTCATTTAATCAGGTCAATTAAGGTATTAGCCCATTGACGAAGGTCGAGTGTGGGACAGGGGATTCCTTTCTTAAACCTGGGGGTCTTTAGGTTTGTGTATAACTCCAGTGTACCTTATCTTTTGATGGCTGTAATGATTTTCAGCACATTTAAATGTATATTTTGAAGCTATGCATCCCACAGAAAAACTAACATTTAATTTAATGTGTGTGTGTGTGTGTCATTTACCACACACCAGTTGTCTGTTTTGACTGCTTACAGTATATAGCAGGGGGTATAAATCCATCCATCCATTATCTTCCACTTATCCTGGTCAGGGTCGCAGGAGCAGCAGCCTAAACAGCGAAGTCCAGACTTCCCCCTACCCCGCCACCTCCTCCAGCTCCTCCTGGGGATCCCCCAGGCATTCTCAGGCCAGTGTAGCATGTTTCATGTGGTCGCCGCAGCAGGTAGAAAGGCTCAGGAGACAAGACTCTGCAGGTTTAATGCCAGAACAAGCCTTTAAAACAGTGGCAGGAGGCACAAATTAGTGGCACAGTTACAATACAGGTCCCTATGAGGGCAAAGGAAAACACTTACTGTATTAACACCAATGTTGATCAACATTGGTGCTAATAAGTGTTTTGTTTTTTTGTTTCAGGCAAAAATTAGCTCTTGACCTCCTTAACTTTACTTTGTTTCACAAGTCACCATGTTATTTTTGTGTTTCTAACACTTATATAAGACTGGCAAAGCTTAAACAAGTGTTAGCTTAACTCATAAGGAGACATGAGGAGCACAATTTACCAGCATGCAGGGGCCTCATCTCAACCATAGACTGTATATATAACCAGACAAAGTGACCATGACGTCATCCATTAGTTTCTGAAGGGCCGTTTTGAGGCCAATCAGGTTGTCACTTCCTGGATGACATACTGGAGCCTAAAACAGGATGTAACTATATTTGGATGAACAGCAGCGGGGTTTACAAAGCGTTCATGCCAGGGGACTCATGGGAGGCTAATATTAGCCACTAGTTTACTGATGCAGTAAAACTTCGCCACACAGTGTCAAACAAAGTCATATCACGGTGTTGTTAGTGTAAACACTTACCACAGCTGCAGTCGAGTGTATGTCATGTATAACTATGAATATATTGAATAAATAGAAAATACGAAGGTCTGAATCGGTCTGATTTCACTAGTGAGCTGTTACTATAGCGACATGTCAATCAAACCCCAGCACAGCAGTGATTTGTTGGCTTATTTGCTGTAATATCTTAATAACAGGGCAAAAAGTTAAAGATGGATCATCACGTTACTTATTAGAGGATCCAAATAAAATGTTTGAGACCATAGCAACCCATATGAATGAATACCAAAAAAATGTATTTGTTTCATATTTTCAGATAGAATCACATGTTTCTCTGTGGGAAAAAAGCTTCTTGGAGTCAGACGATCGGTTCCCCAGTGGTGGGATTACGACGCAAAGTTATTTCCGCATCGGCCTCACTGAACAGCTCTGATCGTTGCCCCTTGATCTCAACTGAGAGACTAAGCAAACTGAGCACATGGCAAGAGGGAGGGGTGTGTCACACTGATTACGGCCTCTGTGCAACAGGGACCCAAAGGGAACTTTAGTGCTTATTAGTAACGTTAATACAAAAACAAGTTTTCACACCTTAGCTTAAAAAGGATTTTACAGGAGAGAAAGAGTTTTTACTGTAAGGTTTTGAGAATGTTCACACAAAAAAATTATGGCAGCAAATACTGTAGTTGTGTGTGGGGGTGTGTGTGTGCGTGTTTGTTCAATGTGCTGGAAAGTGCAACAGTGTGTCCCATTGTGCTACTAAACATGAGTGGGTCAAATTGACCCAGGAAGACCTCAGATATTATACATTTTAATAAAACACATAATTCAATAAGAATCGTCAGAATTAATTTTTCTGCAAAGAACATCGTATGGAAGCACCCATGTCATTTTCAGGCAGTTATATGGAAGAAAACCATCTTGCCATTTTTTTTCAGCTTTTAAACTTACTTGAATATTTTGATCATTTTTGCTCATTTTGATTCTTATTTTGTTAATTTTTTGTCAAATTTGTTCATTTTTTAAAAAGTTATTTGAATATTTCGATCATTTTTGCTCATTTTGATGCTTATTTTGATGATGTTTTGTTAAATGTTGGTGCTATTTTGTTTATTGTTTTAAACTTACTTGATTATATTCTCTTGTGTTTGCATCTGGAGTTTTATGCACATGCCTCTTGTCTTCTTCTATTTGGTGTATTTTTACAAGCCTGGCGTATGTACACTATGTGTTTTCAGTGGTTTTGAGATGATACTGTGTTTACATAAAACTTTTTTTAAAATAAAAAACAAACATATCGTTTCCTTCTCCCTGTGGACCAGGCCAAAGCATAGAAGGCACGAGATGGCATGAATTAACTTTTGACAAGGCACACCTGATGCCTACCTCATAAATCAGAGCATGAGCGTGAATCAGTGTAAAAACATATAAAAATAATGTGAAACAGCAATAATTACAGGGAGGCGTTTAATAGAAATCTGTAAAAGCTTAATAATTAAAAAAACAAACCCAAGAAAAGAAAACAGAAAGCAGCAATGCATCCATGGAAAATGTCCCTGCTTTGAGGCCTGTGTATGGATAAAATGTCCTCACTGTGGTGTTTGCAGCAGTAAGAAACTTCCCCCTCTAGGACGATTGATTGACAGCTTGTGTTTACACACCGTGGAGTGTTTGGGGCATGTATCTGGATCCCGCAGCCCCTAGAGTGTACTTTTGCCTGGATTGGCAGCTTTAGAAGGAGCTTTAGTTGTAAATGAGAAGTAGACATGATACATGGCGGCCCCGAGGAAGAAGATGGATGGCAGTATGCGTTAGGTTAAGTCTTGTAGATATAGACCTAGACCGCTGATCCCATGGGCAGCCAACGAGGGTCGATGGTGTTTGGGAGTGAGTTCTCTCACTTGCTTTCTCTCTCACTCTCTCTGAATTGGGGACTGAGGGCTGTCTATGGAAGGTCATGGAGATAAGGTTCTGCTGCAGAGATAGAGAACTGTTCCAATCACCTCTGTGTCAGTGGAAAAGCTTTTAAATAGCTCCGTTTTACTGAGGACAAGGTGGAGACAAATTCTGCAAATTGCTCCCCGGGTGTTTCAGAATTACAGCCTTATCAAGCTCTCTGATGGTATAGTCACTGGAAAACATTTAGTGTTTCTTTCCAAGAACTGTGAAAACATGTGTAAAACCCTATAGCTAACATGTGAATTTTTCTGCAGCACTGCTTCAGAAATGTTGACAGGCTGATTAAAATGTGATTAAAGGCAGAATGTGCAGGTAAAACCTAATCTTTAACTCAGAAGAGCATGAAGATAACGTATCAGAGAAATATAATTGTCTTTTTAAAATTACACGCTCAGTATTATTTTGATTCCAGCAACACGTTTCAAAAAAGTTGAGCCATGGTTATGATTCCCATGTTTCCATCAGCAGTTCTTTTAACAATGTAAGTGTTTGGAAGGAGACTGAATGCCAAAGGAATTTCCTTTTTCTTGCTTTTGACAATCAGGCCTGTTCAGCACCAGGATTCTTACTAATATATGCACAACATGGTTTGGCATTGTGTGGATGAAATAGCCCTGCGATGAACTGGCCACTCATCCAGGGTGTACCCTGTCTTCGCCCAAGTCAGCTGGGATAGGCTCCAGCACCCTTCCCCCGACCCTTGCGAGGATTAAGGGGTAGAAAATGGATGGATGGATGAAATAAACACGCCTTCCCTGCAAAATAGGGCATCTACTTGGCAGCATATGAAGTCCCAAACCTGTAGATATTGTTCAGTATTATAGCTTATTGGGGCATTCTCTGCCCCTTCTTTCTCCTGAGCTTCGCATCCATCTACTCAGCCCCAAGCAGTCACGAAGCTGGGTTGACAATCATTCAAAGCCAGTCATGGAGCCAAACTGAGAGTTGGTGTCCTTGTTTGCTTCTCTCATGTGGCATTTAGACAAGACTGTAAACCTTGCTGTCTGCAATTTGTGAGCTTCGAACAATCAAAAATCACGTCCAAGACAAAGATAATTACGTACCTGTACAGAAGAAATGTTGCAAATTCCGAATCGAGTTTGAAACCTTTTTAAATCCTGTAGCTCTCTCCATCTTTGAAATGCAGGTCCGAAGTTCACTCATCCAATTTAGATTTTATTGTTTTATTATTGTGGATGGAGATTTCTTCCTTTATTCTCAATCCTTTAATGATGATACAATGAAATCCATATTTTTGCTAACATTTTTATAACCTTTGCAGGATGCTCATTTCATACTCAGTCATGTCACTAACCATTTGCCACTTAACCTCATTAAAGGTGACAGAGGAAAGATTGTGACCCCATGGCCAGTAGGTGTCACATTCACTTTTGCACTTTTATAATATTGTACTGGTTGCAATGCATCTTATGCAAATATATGCAAATGATGCTTATCACAGGTTAGTTTGCCTGTCTACAAAAAAATCAGAGACCAGCTCACACCAGTGATCAAAATCAGAACTAATATTTATTTGGGTCTTGCCTCTTTGTTTATGCATTTGAGAAGAGCAGAATGAGCGTTTACCTCCAGATCAGACATTTCTGCAGATCTGCAGGATTCATTCACTCTGTCTGGCAACCTCTGATGACAGTGACACGTGACATCAACCGAGTGATGCTACTGGCTGTGACATCCATCCTGACCGACCGTCGTTCCCATCATCCAACTGTTCTAAGATAAATATTCTGAATACTTTTGGATTATTTTTTAAGAATATAGAGGCTAACTCTGCACCTTTATAGCCAGTGTGTTAATGCATTGTTCTTGAGATGTTTTCTTTCCTGAAAATAATGTCCAGTGCACCTTTAACTGTGAGAGCTTTTAAAGCACTTTTCAACTTTTAGGTCTTTTCTTGCTACTGATCAAGCTTTTTTGAAATGCGTCCCTGGCATCAAATTCAAAATGGTCATTGTCAAATAAACATTAGAAATCCTAAGTTTCAGCCTTAGATCTGCTATCTTTATGCTGCTTCCAGTTGAACTTTGCACACTGTCACCTTCTGTTTCCCTTTACCTCCTACACTGTGACGCAGCTTTTTGGACACAGGGTTGTACACATTTTTCATGCAGTAATATTGCAAAGAAGTACATTCTACAACTCCTCTTTTGGAAAATGTTTTGCACTTATTGGAAAAACCTTTAGGTCTTTTCTACACTTTCATATTGGTTGCAGTACTTAAATGGGTTTGGAGATCTAAAGGTCAAAATACTGCTGGAGTGAAATTAAATTGAATCCCTCAGTGGCATTATAATTGTGTGGTTGAAGGACACTGGTGACTTTTTTGTACATAATGATCAAAAGGGACAAATTACAGGTGTCGCAGGACCTCAACAGTACAGTATGCACGCGTGCACACCTGCTCGTATGCATGCAAACGTGTCCGCAGATCCTCTCCAGCTGATTTAATTTCTCACATCACCTCTGTGCTGTCTACCTCTCTCGGCCGCTCGCTCTCTCACCTTAATCCGGGATCTGCGGCGAGGAGGTACCCGAGGTGCTTTAGCTGAGTGAAAATTACATTTACACTGACATGGAAAGGCAGGTCCATCCCCGGAGTGGAACTAAAGTCAGGTTGGTGCTAGCTGCTGTCAAGCATTCATTCTAATACAATCCTCCCTGGAGGCTGCGGGTGTGCAGCTCACTTCAGAGCAGCTTGTTTGAGGGAGGTGTGTCACAGTCACCACCATGGAAGCACGTAGACAGTTTTATTGTTTATTGCCTTCCTACACTTCTGTTTACAGGGTGTGCAAACAGAATTCAATCTTGGATTCAATTTCCAAATTCAAGGCCTGAGCAGTAATTAAATAATCTTTAATTTGAGGTTAAATATGAGGTTTTAATTGATACACACATTTGATCTAATGTAGTTTTTCACGGATGAGTTTCAACTTGAGGTTTCATTTTCAAGTCCTCCAACCCATGCAGCCATAAAGGTCATCTGTTCCTATCTTTAAAGGTTCAACACTGAAAATCTCTCTCAGCAGTCAAAAGGTTGGACACTCCTCCTCCAGTGTTTTTTCATTGTTTCATTTTCCATATTCTCTCTAAATACTGAAGACATCCAAACTGCGAAATAAATCATGTAGTATAGAATTATGTAGGAAGGAAAAATGTGTGAAATAACCCAGAACATGTTTTATATTTTATCTTATAAGTCGTCACCTGGGACAGTTTTCAGATCACAGGTGTATCATTCAGGTAAGTAAAGCGAAAACACAGTCTATCATTACTTTGGTTTAACACTTACAGTAGGTCACATTAAAGGTGGAAAAAGTTGTGACATCATTTCTCTTGGTGTAAAGTTTTTGCATTACATACACCTGGCATTTGAACAGGAGTGTGTAGAATTTTTATATCCACTGTAGGTAGGATTATTGTCTTTTTTGGAATAAGGTCAAAAACCATAAGTTGAAGACACAAATATAATTGTAAATATAATATTAATACATTCCGGGATCCACGACAACTCCTATACGAAGTATATATTACACACCCATGCATGCACATTTATTAATTATTATTATATAAAAAGGAAGTTATGTTAATTATATGAAAAGGAATGCATGAAATTAGTTCTAAAAATGATTTATAATGTGTTCTTACCTTGACTTAAGACATGGCTGATGCTGTCTGTCTCAGCTCACTGGGCCTAGGTGTCGGGGAATGGAATCATAGCAATCGTAAGCTAACCGGAAGGGTAAACTCACAACAACTGAGGACTTGTCTGGGATCTTAGAACCGAGAGTGAATGACTGTAACTTCTGGAACGTTCGATCTACTTACCACACTCCAGTCCAGTAGGTGGCGGTAATGCACCTGTTAAGTCAGGTGTTGGCCACCAATCAAAACCAAAAGAAGAAGAAGTTCACTTTCACCGGGTTTATCTCTTTCGTACCACAATGTTTTATGCAGACACCTGGATGCATTTTTGGCTAAAATATTGTGTCTATAATGATGCTTATAGTAGAAAAGAACACCATATTATCGGGAAAGGGAGAAAAAGCATGAAGACAAAAGTCACTATATGAAACACTTTATTTAAAGTTTGTATGTTGCAACATGAATGAATGAATGGTGGACATTCATATTAACATGATTAGCAGATATTGATCTTGTAGGTTGACCATGTTTTTCCCTCTCTTTGTAGGTTATCAGTAACATTCATGCTACACTTGATGCTTTGACAGTTTCAATGATTTCACTGTTAACTGTTCCACTTGATAGACTAGAAAAGCAATTCACGAGAACCCATTTATGGACTTCCATCCACTCCATTTATGTCAACAAAACAAGAAAAATGATGTTATCCAGCCATTTAATGACATAAAAATGAATATCTAAAGTAAGTCTACTTGAATAACAGAGCCTTAAATTGCCATATTGACTTTTAAATGAATCTCAGGTCAAAGCAAGGAGAACATCCTTGAATCGGCCTCAGCTCTTTCGCTGCGGTCAATCCTCTGACGGTAATGACGCTTTGATGATGGCACTAACTTTCTGAAGAGGTTGACTGAGACAGACTCGTCGCCATAAAATGACCAATTAGTTCCCACCCTTGAGACTCATTTAGTTCAGATGCCGTGGCTTTAGCAGGACAAAGGGGGTAGTAGCAGTTAGCTTGTTGGTATAAATCAATCCCATGAACCTCCACTCTGTCTGCCCTGACCGTCGCACTCCCACTCCAATCTGTCGCTGGAAGAGAACCAACATGGAGAGTGTCTCATAGCTCCTTATGGAAATGTCACGCTGTTTGTCCATGCATACATTATGGTGTTTATTTAACTGTTCATCCTGGTGAGTTCAAGGAGCTGTCTGAGAATGACATGCGTTAATAACATCATCTAAAGTCCTGCAGTAAACATTTCGACTTAATGAAGAGCTTCCATTTACTGAATGCGTTTTTCAAGTGTTTGTGTTTTTTTTCCACTCTTATCTATGTCGAAGATGAGAGCTCTTATGCATGATATCTTGAGAAAAGAATGAACCCTTTCATGGACCAAACGTAGCCAATTCATCATGTTTTCAGGAAACTGAAATGGTCAACAAAAACTATTTAGTTAATAGATGTTCATGAATAAGGTTTACTGTAGACCTTTCCTGAACTGGAGGACAAATATCGTGCATTTTTCGGTATAATATTTAAAGTTTCTGGATGCTAAAGATGATTGTCGACTTAATACTGTAAGTCTGTCTGTTTTTTTTTTTCTGTACTAGATGTTGAAGGAACCTGAAACTCAGTGGTTAGATCAGGGGGCAATGGCCGAGGCTGTTCAGTGAGGCCAATGCAGAAGTAACTTTAAGTTGTAGTACCACTGCTTGGCTGTGGGGAACCCATCGTAGAAGCTTTTTTTTCCCCATAGAGATACATTGGACTTCTATCTGAAAACACTAAGCCAATCATTTTTTTTCTTGGGACCCTCTAATAAGTAACACAGTGGTCAATCTTTAACCTTTTGCTTTGTTATTAAGATATTACAGCAAACAATCCAACAAATCACTGCCGTGCTGGGGTGTGATTGACATGTCGCTATAGTAGCAGCTCGCCAGTGAAGTCAGACACATCAGTAAGCTAGCGGCTAATATTAGCTTCCCATGAGTCCCCTGGCATGAACGCTGCATAAGCCCCGCTGCAGTTCGTCCAAATATGGTCACATCCTACTTTTGGCTCCACTATGCCGTCCAGGAAGTGACAACCCGATTGGCTTCAAAACAGCCCTTCAGAAACTGATGGGTGACGTCACGGTCACTTTATCCAGTTATATATACAGTCTATGGGTTAGATAAGCTACAGTTGCTAACTCCCGAGTAGCTACAGTTATGACTGTTTTCAACGCCATCAGTGAGTGCTTGTTTACAATTATAGCTCTTACCTTTGATGTGTAGTCACTGTAATGAAG
>JAQQAE010013707.1:0-12649 GCA_029823295.1 Pseudamia nigra | reverse complement strand
CTCTCTTATCTTTTTAAATGGGTGAACTTGCACATTTTTACATTTCCCAATACTTATTGTCCCCACTGTACACATATTGACCTTTCACCTGTTTTGTGCCACCAAATGTCATATTAAGTGAAACAATAGCTCAAGACTCGATTAAAAAAAAATGTCTAGGGGATTCCATTTCCATTTCCGAAACATTTTTACATTTTTCAACACTTCTGATGCATGTGCAAACTTTTGCGAAGCTGCAAGCTCCTTTAGTGCCTTAAAAATGTAATAATTTTGCCTAAACATTACCATACAATAGGGCCTTGCAACAACTGACACTTAGGTGCTAACAAACCATAAAGAGAGAAGAAAAAACATATGTATAGAGTATTGCAATAAAATAATCATTAGAATATAAAAGAATGCCCTGATAACCATAACTAGACCTTCATATTTTAGTTTTATCCATGGTAAAGCTGATACTACGGCAGTAGTGTTTGCATGAAACACAAAGGCCCAACCAAAATCACGTTTCATGGTTTTGTTCCATGGTATACATTTGGTTGCTTTGAGTTTCACATTTCACTACAATGTGGATGTACTGAAGAATGTGCATGGCATAGACCTACTGTATGTTCTGTCACCTCTCCACATAGAGCTCCTGCATTTCTGGGATTTGCACATTTAAGTAATGATTTATTTGACAGCTGTGTAAAATCAAAAGACAAGGCTTCTAATGTACTGCCTCACTTAGTTTTTCAACCTGCTTCAAAAGTAACGAGTGAACTGGCCTCAGTGGAGCATTTTAGTGTCTGATTGTGGTCTAAATGTGATTTCTGAGGCCTCCAGCCTGACATGAATAACAGCTAAGAGGAAAACAGAGCTCTTATCTGAGATGATTTGTAGCCTCAGTTCAGTTCTTGGTTTTAAAGATGTGTTTTTATCTGTCTCTGTTGTCCTGTTCTCTATACTTGTATTTGCTTTTTGCTCTTCCGTCTTCCTTATCTTGATGTAAAGCCTGTACTGTGCATGACCATGCATTTCCATCCTTATAGGGACATAAATCTCTTTATAGAGCGGGGACTGTGCTCCTTTACGAAGGCAAAATTCAGGTTCCCATAACATCATTCATTGAATCTTGGGGTTCAAAATTTTTATAAGATTTAGACATGATGTGGTTATTGGTACGTCTCCAGGTAGCAAGTGTAAGTCAACATCATGTCCCCTGAACACGTGAAACACGTGAGTATATGGGTGTGTGAATCTGTGGGGGTTTTCAGAGAAGACCTGTTGTTGTGAGCTGCTTTTTCCTGTGCAGTTATTGATCGGAAACCACCAGTGCATTGATCAAGCTGCTCTTGTGTGGCATATTCATAATTGGAAAGGGTTCTTGGGGGAAAAAACCTTTATACCATTACTGCTTCATTTTGTACATAGGGAATTTTTTCAGTTGATTACAACAATTTATCTCATGGCCTTTTCCTCGCAAATGGAAAATTCTCTGTATCCACCCATTTCAAATTTATAGTTCTTGGCAATTATAGTCATTATTTCAGGTATATATTAGAAAGTACAGCCTTAGCATTTCATTTTATGTTGGTATTAAATCTTCAGGTTCGAGGATGCTTAAATGTGAAGTTTGTGTTGGAGTCTGTTTGTGCTGAGACTCAGTAGATTGTTGAAATTAGCTCCAAATACTCTCAGTTGCATGCATCAGTAATGGCCTCTGCAGTATACAGCGGCCATTACCGAGGACCCAGGTCATATTATGTGTGAAAAAAAAAAAAATTCACATAGTAAGGTTTTTGAAATCAGTGCAGAAAAGGTATAAATGTGCAGTATACTTCGCATGTACAGTCCATTGAACACTTCTTTAATTTAGATCATAGAGGGTTTGTAGCTTTGTGCTTGACAAGTCATTTGGAAGAAACACAATATGTTTGGAAGTGAAATATTAATTATGCAGTTACATTGTGCATGACACACGGGTCCCTCCTACATAATACAGGATGCTTTCATGGTGTCAATGCCTGTGTTGTATTAACTCCAACATTAGACATACTGACACAGATGGCTTTGGATCAAAAGCACCTTTTAATGCTGTGTGATCCAATGATGATCTTACACCAGCAGAGAGAATTAAAAACACACATTGATGTAAACTGTAGCTGGTTTCAGCTCGAGACCCAGAGGAGAAATGTCACTATAAAAAGCCACTGTAACGGAATAAAAGGGGAAAAAATGGTCTAGGTAATAAATAAAATCAACCCCATCAAAAAATTAACAAAAAGCTCAACACAATATTCAAAAAGTTGAATAAAAATAATGAAATTAAGAAAATGTAGAAATAGCCACCAAAAGTACTAAAATCAACACAATAATATGGAAGATGAACAAAAGTGAAATAAATCATCCACATAGTAGTGACCAAAAAAAAAAAAAAAAACACATAATCAAGAAATTGGCAATACTTCACTTTGGAACAGGCGAACAAATCACCCCTAATTAAGTCATCATGACCCAGAGGTGAGTAGTACTCAAGTGCATTTACTCCTTTATGTATGTAGTTGAGTAGTTTTTCAGAAAATGTTAAAATAAGAATAGTTGTTTTAAAGTATACATTTTACTCTTTATACAGCTACACTTGTGATGGAAAATGCATTTATTAGAAAACAATTAAATAAATGTAAATTAACTAATGAATCAGGGACATTATAAAAATGAATCCATTAAGGAACAAAATAACCAAAAATCAAAAAAATAAGCACAAAAATGAACAAAAAATTAACTAAGTCAATAAAGTAATCAAGCACATTTACAGAAATGAAAATAATGAAGGAATTGAACAAAAAAATCCACAAAATAAGCAACAAAACGAGCAAAAATGATCAGAATAATCAAGCAAGTTAACAAAATAAACAAAATAAGCAACAAAATTGAACAAATAACAGAATATACAAAGGAATGAGTAGCCAAACAACACTGGTGAAATAAAATAACAAAGTAATCAAGTAGTTTTAAAAAAGAACAAAATAACCAAGAAAACTGAGCAAAACTCAACAAAACAAGCAACAAAATGATGAAAATAAACACAGAAATAAATAAAATTCAAAATAACATAATATGCTGCAATAAATTCTATGTGGGTAGCTATGAAGTTACTCACTATAGAAGTAGTTCTTTTTCCGATACTCTTTTACTTATATTTGAGTACTTTCACTTCTACTTGAGTCAATATAAATAGAAAATAATAATACTTTTACTTGAGTATTGATTCTGTTTGTCCGACACTGCCTAAACCTACTAAACACCCCATAAAGTACATACAAATGCTAATAAGCTGCTAATATGTGTAGACGTATTCCAAATTGTGACCAATAAATATGGCTCCATGATCCATTTTGGGTCCCAACCCTAAGATTGAGAAACCAGTGGTGAGTGATGACCAAGCTGTACCCACACACTGTCATTTTTTTAAAAAATAAGTATAAATATTGGGTTTAAAACTCAAAAAATCAGACATTGAGTGTTTGTATAAGAAACAAATCCACTGTGCAGGCATGTGTTCTGTGGCTGCTCCTGCTCTGTGGATATTGATGTTGTATGTTCATCTCAGTGTGTGGCGTTCAGTCTGCTGAACTGAGTTATGAACTACCCACTGCTGCCCAGCAACATCTGAAAGTCCTATGCTTAGTTCTGCCCCAGTTCCTGTGTGTGTGTGGGGGGGGGGTGTTTAAATCAGACTGCTTTAACATCATGTAGCAGGGTAAGTGTTTTTGTACATGACCATGGATAATGTATGAGCTGTTACAGTGAGCTGGTGGAAACCATCAGAGAGATTGGAGGATGTTAAAGTGCTGAGGGAAAACTAGTACTGGGTAGTGGGGGGTAGAGGAAGGTGGTGGTCCTTCACAGAGAATGCACTCTAAGTGGGTTCTGTGATATGCAGACAGGTTGTAGGTCAGAATCAGATGGTACTGGAAAGTGAAGCTGATGTGGTCTTGACAAAACCTGCAGTCCCCTGAATGACCGTTTGAGGCTCCAGAAGCAAGTCCATCCCTGTAAATCCCCAGGTTGTAATATACATGTTTACAGACAAGTACAAAATCATTTTTCATGTCTATAGCTATAACCTCACTCATGACACATATTGGACTACCGTACTTACATACAGTACATCTACGGCTTATATTAAGACTTAAATATCACATAATGTGACACTTAAATTGACATCTGTACAGCTAAAGTGTGCCTGTTAAGCCTTAAAGACATAGACAGAAGACTTTAGGGTGTACCTGACTCTCAGTTATTTTTCAGTTAGCATCATAATGTTAAATCGATAAAGTGGCAATTTACATTTGTACAGTTCAAAAAGAATGAATTTTACAGTGATTACACACAAAGATAACAGTACATTTCCATTCCTTTTGACAATGATATTGGTGCCTCTGTAAAGGTGTAAAAAAACAGGGCCTCATTATAACTGTGCCATACATGCTCTGATTTTACTGTGCGTTGTCAAAATGGCCACTTTTAATCAGAAAACACTCTTTTATTGAACCATAGGTCATTCCCAAGGTGAACTGGGATCATATTCTGATGCAAGGCTACTGAAAACACAGAATAGTGCAGTTTTTATGAACAAACTCAGGAATGCTGGACAGTTGCTCGTGGAGACGAGGCTTGTGAAGTTTTAAATTCTGAATTTAAACATTTTTAATAATACTACTAGGCTGTGGAAGTGGCACTAATGCACTTTCCCTTTACTATGATTGGGGAGGTATTGTGATGTCACAAATCACCGAAATTAAAAATGGCTTGTTTTTTTCTGGAGGTCATCTTGTGTGGATTTCTCAAGATTGACAGTACTGAGTAAGGTTTTCACAGGTTTTGTTTACAGTTTATAGAAGACCCAAACCCACTCAAAGTAGACTGATTTTCATAGTGTGGGACCTTTTAAAGTTAGGCATTATCAATAATTATCGACAATTATTACAAAATGAAAATGTATTGTAATACCGCTGCTGGCCACTGGGGAACCATTCAGTGGGCTCCAACAAGCCTTGACTCTTATAGGGTCACACCAGAGCTGTCTCTGAAAATACTAAGTGAATATTTTTTTGTCAGGACTCAGCATCGTCTCAAAGGTTTTATTTGAACCCTCCAATAAGTAATGTAATTACTTGAAGGCATGTAGCAGTACTAGTTAGCAATGGAGCTGCAGTCATTTATTATTGTTTAGTTATTGACTATAAAATTAATTGACAACTTAACTTTTTACTCAACTTTGTTTGAAGCATTATGACTGCTAATTAAAACCAATTAAACTTCTTCCATGAAGTGAAACTGTTTACTGGAACAAATGGTTAAGAAAAAGAATTGCACCATCAGACCTGGAGGCTCCATGGTTTAGTTTTGTTTGTTTGTTTGTTTGTTGTAGATTAACTCATACTAACTGCATTAAATGTGTCCGGAATGTACAGAAGAGAAATTGATTAGATATTTGAAAAGCTAGGGATTGGAAAATCAAAATTGCTCAATATTATCAGATTAAATCTCAAACTTTCTTCTACATCTTCACTTCAAAATGACATGAGTGTCCTCAAGACCACACACATGGTCAAGAGGCAGCGAGACCATCAAGTCCAAAACTGTCCGGTCATGACATGAGGCCTAATACTTTGTTTTGGAAGAATACAAAATCCAACTCTGCAATGTCAGTGATTCTTCAAGAACTTTTTTTTGGCTCGTGACGCTTTAAAACAAAGTGATTTCCACCCTGACAGGACGTGCATATGGTGAACGGCTCAGCCGGAAAATGATTTTGCCTTTTCAGCTTGTTTGATTTGATTCATCATCACAGGAAGCCTGGGGGCTGAAGACTCTTTAATATTTCACAAGAAAACTGCAAAAAAGGGAAAACAGGCATGATGTGAATTTATAAAGAAGAGATAGATTCTAACTCGTATATTATCCCACAGACTTCAGGCTAAGAAAGACTCATATCAGTGAAGACTTAACTTGTTTTGCCAAAGTGCAGTTTCTCCCAAAAGCGGTCATTAAAAGTAAAAAAGGAACATTAACAGCATGCATGTTGTTCATGTGTTAATTAAAACGTCCATAAAATGGCAATTTCAATTCATGTCATCTCTGTTTGATGCATCTTACGGTGTGTGTGGCTGGTTTTTCCACCACCTCTATGTCTGTTTCTCTGAGCAATATAGGAGCTATTTCTATCCATCAAAGACATTGGACGTGAACCTTTAATCACACTAAAAATAAACTAGAATGAATTGTGTTTCTTGCAACAGAGAGCAAAAGCTGGTACATTTTGGAAGTCAGCAACATGTCAAACTCTGCTGCTAACTGATCTGTCAGTGAAGCTAACATTCTCGTGTTTCATAAGGACAGCAAATGTGGAGCGTGTATGTAGGTAATTGTGACATGACAAACCAACTGCAGGTTAAATTGACTGGCACTAAAGTTGGGAACGCGGTGAGCTCAGTTTGAATGCACAGTGCACTTCTGTTTTGTTCATATACGACCTTAGTGCAACAATGAAATAGTAAGTTCATACGAGAGAACAACATCATACTGTATATTAAATCTGCAGCAAATAAAATACTGTCCTTCTTAAGGACCAGAATCAACCTTTTTCCACTTGTCATTATTTCCAAAACTGTATTTCTGAGAGGAGTTGTATGTGATTAAAATATGTGCTTCTACTTCCATGTGGCCAGACAGCGTAATGATTGAGTAATTTTTGTTTTTCTTCGTAGCGATGATGAACAACAGTCAGATTATGAGCTGCTACATTGTCAACCAAGGACAACAGAAACAGAAACAGTCAAGTACATTAGCAAAAAGTACAAACAATGCACCAAAACGAGCAAAATGGCCAAAAGTGATCAAATGATTTAACAAAAATGAACAAAATAAGCAACAAACTGAACAAAAGTCTAGTAACACAATAAGTGCAAATGAACACAACAACAAATAAATAACAGGATGAGCAAAAATAAACAAAGTAATCAAGTCATTTCACAAAGTCTACAAACTAAAACACAAAAATGAGCAAAATGCCAAAAAAGATCACATGAATGAACAGAAATGAATAAAATTAAAATGAACAAAATAATCAAGTAAATTGTCAAATTGAACAAAATAATTAAGTTAATCAACAAAAATTAACGAAATAACGAAGTAAGTCAAGTAAAGTGAACAAAATTACCACCAACAATCAACAAAATAAGCAACACAAAGGCAAATGTTGAGCACATCATCAGGTTCATTTTCTTTGTATTTGAACAGTGAACTGTGTGTGACATCTTCTGGATGATTCATGTACTTGTGGTTAAAGAATCTGTTGAAGTGCAACATATTAGACGTGAATAAATTCACATTAGGAAATTACTCCATTTTTTTTTCTGATCATTTTTACTCCTAATTAAGAATTTATTTTATGAGCATTACTACATCGACTTGAGTCATTTTAATTATAATGTCATGTAACAATACTTCTTGTGTTTACTCTAACCACCACTGCTAAAGACAAACTGCTCATACACACCCTCCAATAGAAGGAGAGGAGAGATTTCAAGTCTATTGAACTGAACTGAATTGAAGCTAAGCAGGAAATTGCAGGGGGTTTACTAGAAACCAACATCTTTTGTACACACTTCCAGCTCCTATGGAAAGCATATCTTACTCCCTGTTTCCATTTCGGTTTCCTGAATTGATTCTCCATCACTTTTTGAAGAACACACTTGGACAGAAGCCAAGCTGCTCCCTCTCTCCTCCCAGGCTGAGGAGGATGAAGCCATTGTGGATGCGCTGAGCTGCTGTTGTTAATGTGCCGACTGTGATGAGCTGACATGTGCCTTTGACAGTTTTGTTCTGTACGAGGGTGCTGTGCCTGCCCAAATCACACTGCGGACAAAGTCGTGATGATTTCTGATGAAATGCACTCACAGCTCGGTGTAGCTTCCCACCTCGAGCCACCACTAAAGCCATTTCCTCTCTAAGGTAGGCTGTACTTGGCGAACAAATAAAGAGGGTGAAAATTGCAGGGAACAGTACAACCCTGCTGCTCCTGCTGAAAACTGCTCACATTTCAGCTCATTTATGGTTTTACTTCTGTGAATCCTGTCTTGAGCTTTGGGATTGTCAGGCAGGCTAAACTCTTTTTTTGGCCAGGTCCATCGATCTTTTCCCTAATGCTTATCTAAAAGCCAAGATGTTCCTACATGACTCTGTTTCTTCAAAAACTATTTTTTTTACTCCTTTAGCCTCTTAGAACTGTATTTATCCTTTAAAATGTCCCTGTAAGCAGCTTTAAAGGAAAAAAAAAACACTGGTTAACAGCTTCACAGTCATGTTGCTTGATGAGTAAATAACTGAAACCCAGGAAAACATAGAGTGTTGCAAAAAGTATTTCCCCACTTAATGATTTTTTTATTCTTTTGTAAATTTGTCACACTTAAATGTCAGATCATTAAACAAATTTTAACATTAGACAAAGAAAAGTAGAGAGTAAATACTGTACAAAGTGCAGTTTTAAATGATTATTTCATTTATTAATCTTTTCCTGCATGGCATCCACTGCACTGCCCTATGAAGCCAAACTGTTTGTAACGATGTGACATTTATAGTAATTACAAAACTAAGGCAAAAAAGAAAGCAAAATGCAATAATTCAGTGAGTACTATGACTTACAATCAACAAAATAATCAGGAAAAAAGGAGCAACATAAGGAGCAAAAGGTACAAAATAGTAAGGAAAATGAATAAATGTGAACAAAAGCAGAAGAAAAATGAACAAAATGAGCAAAACAATCAAGAAGTTGCTAAGAAAGGAACAAAAATTAGCAAAAAAGAGTTTTTGCAAATTTTTTAAATTAATTTTTTTTTTCTGTTTTGAATTTTCAACCATTTTGACTACTCACTGAGGTGGAGCAAAATGTAACTGAGTACAAGTACACTTTAAGGGACACACTCCTCAAGTCCATGTAAAGTAGTACATGTACTTGAGTACTAGCCATCTCTGAAAATCACAAAGGTGAGTATGATGAGCATGAAAATATAAATGTGTTTGCTGGTGGAAAAGTGATAGATTTACCTCCTCTCCATTTTGGGAGGATCCCATTCTTTATTCCTGTACATGTGCTTTGCAGTGTGTGAACCTCCTGCATTTTCCTGGGATCCTCTGTAGTTAAGGTTAGACTTGTAACAGTGGAAGCATAACATGCATTAGACGTCTTCTGACAGGGAAAATGTGCTCGTCTCTGTGCTTAGCGCGTTGCTCAGGTACTGTAGAACCATGAATCCCCCGCCGCCGCAGCGGGACAGTGCTGAACCTGGTGGATGCTCAGATTGGGGCAGAGCTGCTGAGAACAAAAAAAATCAGCGTTTCTCCTCTTTTATTTGAGGTGCTTTGTATATGTACAGTGGCGTGGCGCTCAAACATCTGTGTTTCTATTCACGAGGGAAATCAAAGGGCAATCTCCCATCTCAGGGGCATCTCAGTTGTTGAGTTTTGTGCAAATGACTCAGGTTTTTCAGTGGGTGCCAGGGTGCTGTTTAGACTAATGGCGTTTAGTCACAGGAAAGACGTAGAGGTTAAACGTAGGTCGAGGCAGAGGTCGGCAACATTTACCATCCAACGAGATGTGTCTAGAACGGTAGAAATATTTGAACCTTTTATGTATTACATGACATGTGACACATGCCTTAGCTGGCCAATTTGTTGCTTTTATTTATTTTTTACTCATCGATTACGTTCTTAATTACACGGTTGTTATTATTTTGTTCATTTTTAATCATTTTGTTTGTTAAACAGTTCTTTTTGTTGATTTCTTTTCTTGTTCAGTTTGTTCAAAATTGTGTTCATTTTTATTCATTTTGGTCATTTTTTTCCCTTCATTTTATGCTCTTTTTATTGATTAGATTGTTAATTTCATCGTTCTTCTTGATTGTTCAATTTGCAGATTATTTGGATTGAATTTTATGTTCTCAAATTGTGTTCATTTTGTTCACCATCTCAATATCTTTGATTACACTGCATTATTTTGTTTATTTTTTGCATATTTTGTTCATTATTTTACATACATTTATTTTTTTATTTTTGTTGATTTACTTGATAACTTTGTTCAATCTTGTTTATTTTATTGACTATTTTAATAATTTTTGATTATTTTATGTATAATATAATTGAATCTTGCTTATTTTCTTGATTTTGTTCATTTTGTTGGTTTTTTTCACCAGTTTTGTTTTAGTTTTTGTAAGTTTAGTAAATATTTTGATTATTTTTGTTACATTGTGATGTGTTATTCCCATTTCCCTGAAGACATAAGTTGCAGACCCCTGCCTTTTGGAGTCTCGACTTCAACCCACAAAAAATACAATTATTGACCTACATCCTAAAATGTTGTTTCTGCAAAGCGAACTTTTTAATGTGGACAAAACCCAAGATAATAATGTGTTTCCAAGTTGTTTTACCCGTTTAAGTGTTGCACAAAGTTCTATGAAGAATCACCCATCACGGGTCAGTGTGAACAGTGCTGTAACCCCATCCATCATGTTTAGGAAGGAGCAGTGAGCCAACTGCATACCTGGCTGTATCACTAATGCACAGTATTAGACCTCAGGAAGACGTGTGTAGCTGAATCAGGAATCGCAGCTGCTTGACAAATGCCCATGGCTTGACAGGGAAAACCGGATGTTTAACGTGTGAGTTTGTCACTGTCCACATAGTTTTGACTATTAATGCATGCATTATATTCCGTATTGCATATTTTTATGGCCCAGATGGGAATACTTTAACTGTCGTGTGCATCAGTGTGAAATGGATCCTGATTGTGTCATCTTTAACTAAAATGTTTGAAAATGAAATAAGTTTCTGGAAATAGAGACCACCTTGTGGTTTCAACAGCAATGGAAACTTTAACCGTGGGGGTAAACATACTTCTGGGTGTATTTAGACATTTAACCACACAACAATACACAGAGCACATCAAGCAGGTGATTGATGGCTTTTTTCACTTTTTGTGACATTCATCGGTGTCTCTCTGTTGTCCACAGTGAACTTCACGGACTGCGGTGGAGGGAATGTGTGGTTTGAGGTGGGGGATGCCTCTGACTTCAGGGTGCGGGAGGACGGTGTGGTCTACACCCTGCGGCGTCTCAGCCTGGCAGGGAAGGAAAACATCATGCTGGTGGTCTACGCTCGAGAAATTCAGTCTAAACATATCTGGAAGACCAGAGTGCACTTCCTCATCCGTCCAAATGCCAGCAGGACAGTCGGACAGGTAAAACAGAAGAGGATAAGGAGAGCTGTACACACACCGTCAGTTTCATTTTCTCAAGCCGTTACACCAGATTTCCCATTTTTTTATCCCTTGAGGCATTTAATTTTCTGGTTGTTCATGTGCCCTCAAAAACACACTATCTCGGCAACAACTCAAGAGAAATTCTTCAAATTTTCCACAAATGTTCTCTCAGACTCAAGGATGAACAGATGAATATCCTGACAGTTTTCATTATACAGAAAGAAAAAAAAACACCAGGAGTTTTTATTAAATTCTTTCAAAGTTTTCACTACATGTACTCATACAAACAGCAGCATAAATTAAATATTGTGAGTTGGCTCAACACTTCAGAGCTGTTTCACGCTAAAAGATGTGTAGTGGCTTTCAAAGGAATAACACTTGTGAAACATCTGCAGGAAGACTTGAAGCAATTAAAATAAACTTGCAAAGCAGAAACATTATAAAACAGATACTGATAAAAATGTTAATGACAGATTCTCCATTTTGTGCAAATAGAATTATATTGTCCTTTTCAATTTAGTTCATTCCATTTTTAGATTTTCTGACTCTTACAGCACACTATCGCACTGTCATCTCACTGTAGTCCCTGCCTTAACAGTAACATTCAACACTGCGACAATTCAACTGAAATATTGAAAGGCGTTAAATTATTACATAAATCAACCCCCTTTTTTTAAAGTCACAAATACAGTAGGGATAAAACACCTGCATAACATGGAAGAGTGTGATTTATATGCATCAGATAGAGGCTTCAGAGTCCCCAGAGCTACACACTGTCATTGTGATGCCTCGTCTTACAACGCTCCACGTTCTAAGTCATCACTCTGTTTGAACACAGATAACAGAGATGTCTGCGCTCGCATGTACCTGATGCTGATTTTTGACAAGAAACAAACACATATTAGCTGGCATTAGCTAGCAGGTTACATAGTGGAGACAAACAGGCAGCATTGCACACTATTAGGTTAAGTCTGTGGCTGCTATACAATATTTTATCTGTCATAAACAATAATCAAATCACAAATTAGTGTAAAAGCTGTGTAGGCTACATTGTTATAAAACGTAACTATTAAATTGACTGTGTGCAGCTACAGTGGTTCTCAAAAGTCTACACACCCCTGTTCAAATGCTAGGTTTTTGTGAGGTAAAAAATTGACACCGCGATAAATAATTTCACAACTTTTCCCATCTTTAATGTGACCTATAACCTGTACAACGCAATTAAAAAACAAAGTGAAACCTTTAAAGGGGAAAAATAAAAAAACTTTTCATAACCTGGTTGCATAAATATGCACAGCCTTAAACTAATACTTTGTTGCAGCACCTTTGGCTTTTATTACAGCACTC
>JAQQAE010013706.1:0-12649 GCA_029823295.1 Pseudamia nigra | reverse complement strand
TAATTTTCATAAAATTTTAATTTATTGTTACTTTTGTCAGATTCAAGTTATTTCTGTGACCATTGTGGGTTTTTCTGCTATTAACAGAGGGGTACCAACAATTTTATCCACATCTGTATAAGAAATCTGTGTTATGTGTTAATGTGTGATCTCCACCCCCAAACCTATGTGCCAAGTTTAAAAATATTGGCAGAAACAGATGTACTCACCCACCTGGGGCTGATAACAATACCCTTATTAGTGCTACAAAATGGACAAAAATGAACTAACAAATGAGAGAATGATTGAGAAAGTCATCAAAAATGAACAAAATTTCAAGCAAAATTAACAAAAAAAAAAATGAACTAATGGGCGACCCAATAAAAAAAAAAGCTCCTGATCCTCAGTTTGGGAAAAGCAGCCCTATAAAGCTCAATCTTTATGACAGTGATTAAGCTGATTATTCACAAAGACTTTCCAAAACCCAAAACCTCTACTACATTGCTTCAAACTGCAGCTGAACACTTTGATAGACAATTGATTTCAGCTTGAATTCAGTGCCTTATAAGAAGAAATTGGAACGCTATGATCATTTAAAACAGTTCCAGTCACTTTCTCTAAGATGTTTTTCATCTTATTAGTGTGCGTGTGCTGGAGAGCAGAAGTTGGCTCGGTGTACTGTAATAAGGCGGTGAGCTAGAGCCCGGTCCGTGGGAGGGGTCTGTCAAACCTTTTCCCTCTAATTGACCAGGGAGCAGTCGCAGCCGGGGATGCGAGCAGCCACACACGCACAGAGGCACTCAGCAAACCGCATTGTGTTGCTTAATAACCGAAGATTGAAACTCATTAGCTGGAATCAGATTTATTAGTGCGTCGCATGCCTCCTAAGCGTTTTTAAAATAATATTGGATCCCGAAAGCACACTGCTGGATTTTACATAATGACACTGGGAATTTAGTTCTGACTTGCTGAGCTGTTTTTTATGCTTGTGCTACAAAACATCCGGAGGATAGGTTTCTTTTTTGCTACTTTAGTGCGAGATGGGGACAGTGGATTAAAGTTACTGTCGCGTAAAAACGCAGCGTTGTCAGGGAGTCCTCTTCACGCCAGAGACGGACGTATGGGTTTGACGGGACGCGGAAGCCAGCCCATGTTCAAATGGATGATCTGGAACTGTTTTACCTTGAACAAGACGCCTCCCTTGTTTTAAATGAGCGAAGTGGGATCAACGGCAGCGACGGAAGGTCGCGTCATCCCCGCAGAGGAGAGCGAGAGGAGGCTTCAGCACCATGGACAGAGCCGACAGAGACGTCTTTCACGTCCAAACCCCGCGAAGCTGAGGAAGAGGAGGATGTGGGACTGATAGGGACAAGTACGCGAAGCTCTTCAAGTGAACTGTACGAAGGGGAGGAAGATGAGGGAGAGGAAGAGGACATCCCGGAACTTTACTTATTGTCCGATGATGACCTCTCTTCTGACGGCTCCGGGAAGTCAGTGGATTACGGCTTCATTATCGCTGTCACTTGCCTGGTGACGGGGATCTCCTTAGTTGCTATATCCTACACGATCCCAAGGGACGTGAGAGTGGATCCAGACAGCGTATCGGCACGGGAGATGGAGCAGCTGGAGAGGGAGAAAGCGCGTGTGGGGGCCCATCTGGACCGGTGCGTCATAGCCGGACTGTGCCTACTCACCCTGGGCGGCGTGCTACTTTCCACACTGCTCATGATCTCCATGTGGAAAGGGGAGATGATGAGGAGAAAAGCCTTTGCCTATTCCAAACACGCAGCTAAGTTGTACGGCTCCATAAATTTGAAAGCAGACTCCAGCCCCACACGGGAATCCCATTTGTCAGTGGCTGATGAGGATTTGGAAGTGCTCAGCTGATTTATGGACAGGGCAGGAGGAAAGACTCGGAAAATGCTTACAAAATTCCCCCTATGCTGCCCTGTAATCGGGGACGCGGATGGGGCTTAATGCCTCCCTTTTTCTTACAGCTGAGGCTGCTTTTTCGATTGAAATGGACCTTTTTAAGTTATGTGCTGGCCGTTTGTGATGAGATTTGCAAAGTTCTAAGAGTGCAATCCAAACAGTATACGTTATATACTGTAACTCTGGAAAAATAAGAGAATACAGGTTTTACAATTTATATGTGTGCATTTGATTAAAATAGAGATTTTAGTTTATTCTGGACAGACTAACATTCTTTTCAGTTTCCAACTAAAATGACACGTATTTGCAGAAAACTACGTTAAACTATGGCTCAAAAAATTGATAAGGGTGGCATGAAAATATTTAAGTTACTTTGAGTGACAAAATGGGGGGAAAAGCTATACTATTCTATCTATTAGCAAAATTGTTTTTTTAAACATGAGTATCTAACCAGAAATTATTCCAACTTATAATACTAGCGAAAATATATAATTGCATTTTAATTACAGATATGTTTACCATTTTCCACAGGCCTCTGTTACATTTCATTTTCGCAGGTGTGCTTTATTACTTTATTTTGGACATTATATGCAAGAAAATTAAAGTAATAAAAACGGTTAACGCATTGACACCAGAAACTAATAATGTGAAACAATCATAAAAGACTTAAATAAAAAAAGACATAAAATATTCACTGCACAAGCTTCAATAGAGGATTCAACCATAAAAGCTCATACTTAATATAATGTGCAGTACAAGGACAATTAAAGCGCCATCAACGTCAGCCTTCGATGTTTCTTGAAAATCGACAATGCAGATATAGATGGTAGGGATGGGTGTAGATTGTTTCAAAGACACAGTCCTGTATACTTCAATGAATACTGATTAAAAGAAGTCCAACAGCATAGAAGATGAAAATCAGTAGTGTCTTGTGGAAAAAGCAAGATTGTCTAATGAAATCTTCTGGAAAAATAACTAAGTAACTAACTGACCTAACAATTGGTTTACTTCTTTAATTTTATAAATTAAGGCATTCATTTAATTAATTATGGCATCTTGCTATTGTGAATTCTAGTTTACTTATGATTTACTGGAAAAGGGCAGTGTTTTCTCATCTGAAATAAGGCAATGAAAGCATGTTTTTATTCATTTTATAACAAGAAATATTTTTACCTACAAAAATTTCAGGACTCAATATTTGGTGGAAAAACCCTGATATTTCCTCTCCATCAGTCTCACATTGCCTTTGGTGCTTTACACCGCTTTCTGCATAAAATGCAAGCAGTTGGTTTTTTCATGATTTATGATCATCCATGTTCGCCATGATCATTTTTGTAGTTTCTAGTACTTTCCAGAGTTGTATCCTATTTTTTGTTTTAATGGGTGGTTTTGCATGTGATGATCTGTGACACACAGCTTACAGCTCCCTCACTGTGACGCTGCCGTCTTAGTGAATCCATGTTTGCATTCGGTGCATGTTGTATTGTATGGTAAAGGCCCATGTACTGTAGCTGAAAGGGAAATCAAAGTGGAAATCAGCAGTGGTGTCATTGTAAAGGTCTTTTGGACTCCTGCCTTCAGTATCCACCACAGCACTTCACTGAATTACAACTAACAGAAGGATGTGAGCAGATTTGATTTAGAAAATTGAAAAAAAAATGCATGAGCCTGTGTTGAAATCCAAAGAAATTCTGTTTAATATAAATCTTATGTGGCAAAGTGGAGCTTGTATTGCATGGATTCACTGAAACGCAAATAGTAATACCACAGGAGGAATAATTAGATTTTGTGGTTGAGCACCAACATCAGGGAAGCAGAGTTTACACTAAAATCACTGGAGGTTTGAATGCAGATGTTCAAAAGCTGAGAAAGACAGAATGAACAGACCCCTGGGGGACAGCTCTCCTGGTAATTGGTGTTACTTAATTGCACGTGGGAGGGATACGAATCAGTGAAGGGAAAAAAAAATCAGCTTTTTAACAACTGCCTCAATCAAGACCGTCTCACTCGCTTATCAAAGAGCAGCCCACTACAGCTGCAGCATTTGAGTGAAATATTTTGTTGCATTCAAGGGGAAGGATGTAATGGATTGCCGTCTCTGTCAGAAGATGCTGTGAATGAACAATTGTATAATGCTGTGCTGTGCAGGCTCTGAGTTGCGAAGTGCTTACAGCCGGCTGGATCACATTATCCTCCACACGACCTTCCCTCACTCCTCCATCATTAATGTAATTAAACAGGCTGAATCATCTGACCTCTTTATTAAATATTAACTGGGTTTCCAACACTGATCTGTCTTCAGTTAATGTTATGAAATAACAGTGGTATTCGCAGGTGTCTGGCACCCTTCTGGACTGTCTGAAAGCAAAACTCGCCACTCACATGAGTTAGTTTGTTGAGTTAGTGATGAAAGTGTGGAGAATTTCCCACTCCTCTTCATGCTGACTCATCTGCTCCAGCTGGGGATTTTACTTACCAGAGAACAGCTGGGAGCTTGTTGTATTAAAAGCATATGTGGGATTTCACAGAGGTGTGGAGCTGTGCAAAAGCAAGAGAGTAAATAGTGCAAACGTGAGAGTCAGGCTTCCAACATAAAACACACACTGACAGTTTGTTGCTTTCATCAAGGACTGACCTTAAAACTTGATTTTTACTGCTGAGCTATGAAGATTGTTCTGTTGCCATGCTGTTTTTTTTAATTAACTTTGATTCAGCATATACTTTACATTTGTTGCAGTTAACACAAGAAAAGGTTCACTGGAATAAAAAAAAGTGAGATTTTCAATGCATGAATTAGTGTTAGATGTGCCCATTTCTTTTAAAGCACCATAAAACCACACCTTCACACAGTTTAGAGAATGTAATGTCAGAGATTAGGTCTAGTCCTGGACTAAAACAGCATTTTGAACCACATTAGCTGAAATCCACTTCCTCATTCAGTTTGAAATTGATTCACACTTAGGCTAAAAGAATGCTTAAGTCCCATCCCTTTCAGTTTTGCCCCACTTAACATCACTTTGGAAAAAAAAACTGTATTACAGTCAGTGGTGACTGACAGATTTTATTACGCCAGCATTTACAGATATGATGTTTGCCAATTCAAAAGATAACTCTATGAGTCAAAGAAAGCTGTTGTTTTGGTATAAAACGGTTAAGGTATAGTTTAAGACTGTAAAAATATGTAATTATGATTATATGTATGTGACATGATATATTGTCAGTACTTTATGCCTGAGGAAGAACATGAAATGTGCTGAGACAGTGGCTATTGTGCTTTTGGTGACATATTATGTAAGACACATCAATTCAGTCACCTGAACCATTTCACAAAAAAATTGAATTGATATGTTACTATATTTGTGACAAGCTGTGACTTTCTTGACTAGTGAAGATGTGAGAAACGTGTGTAAATAATGGCACAATTCAAACTGGATTAAAATTATGTGTCATGCCATTGAGTGTAATATCTGTTTTTCTCCAAATTTAGTCCTGTAAGAGGGAACTTAGGATCTCTGAATTTCCTAAAGCTTGGTGTGCACTGGGTGGTTTTAATTGTCATCCGTGAACAATGACAAAATGTAAAAACAATCTTTGGCTGCGACTGAACATTGGTGCCCCTGCATCACACAGTAAGAAAGACTCAAAGATGGCTGATGTTCTGGTCTGAAACCAAAGATAGTCTGGGATGAAGTTCACAGTGTCAGAAATTTAGGACCTCAGGCTTTGTTTGCAAGCCTGGCCTTATCTCATATCATCTCAAGCTGGCCTCTGTTTCCAAGTCATGACCTTGATCAATCCAACTTTGGATTGATGTGTACATGTAAATAACACTTTTGCATCATTGCAGTAACACTTAGATTAACTCATGACAAGAACTGATGACATTAAGTTTTGTATCTTGACTTGTGTCATGGCCTGAAATTCAATTTGTTTAATCATCACACATTCTGCACATCATATCCAAGTCTGTTAGACCGATGTCACACAGTGTTACTGCAGTAGACTTATTAGACTGCTGAAACTGCACAGTGTAGACCACTCTTAAAAGCTACCCTAGAATTAGTCCGAGTGTTACGGGGTCAGCTAGCTACTCTTTGATCAATTCTCTAAGCTCCCAAGACAGCCCCTCTGTAAACAAACCTTCACCAGACCCTATGTATGTACAGAATGTAAGTTGTGTTCTATACTCGCCCTGGGTGAGGTATTTATCCCTAAACTGTCGGAGCAGTGTAGGGTTTGTGGTTGCAAACTCACCTCCACACGTCTGGTTATGGATCTGACAAATTACACCAATGTCTCCGTCAGCCCGGTGGTCTGCGTACTTGTTCTGGTCGAACAGCCAGACCGCTCTTCGGTAGTTGACCGTCGTTCAAAGTTTTTTAAGGTGAATATATACAAAAGAGAAACAGTGTCGCTGTGCTACTAAAAGTTAGCCTCTCAGTCCGTAGTTTGATGTGGTTCATTTTCTCTCAGCTCTGTTGTTCCTCTGAGCTGTTCCGTCAAACCTCTGGATTTCAATTGTCATGAATCTCCAACAAGTCTCTGGATTCCCTCAATTGTCCTCATGTTCTCACTTGTCTGAATCTCACCGTGTTCTGTCAGCATCTCAATCCTAATTGCATTCTCCAGCCACGTCGTGTCGGCTGCTTTATCACATCGTATCACAGCATCTGTCTCCAATGTCGCTGATGAGAGAGAGATAGCAAACCACGCCCACATCCTCCAAGATGTCAATCAGTGAATCCTTGAGCTAAAACCACACCTCATGAAACTGGATCGTTACACTGAGGCTCAAATTAAATGTTGCAGCAGGCAGGTTTTTACTGTCATATTCATGGCATTTTGTCAAATCTGATGCGTATTATTAGGACAGTCAAACTACCATTTGCAAATAAACACAGAGAAGGGTTTGCATATAGAGATGCTTTTGTACTGTGCCAATGCAATTATTGTTGTATGTCACAAATACATCCAAAGTTTACATTGGAAAACAATGTATTGCTTATTAAAGGCACATAGCTACCATAGCTCATCATCACTGTTATATCTACTGCTGCTAGTGTGTCCCTTGGATTTGCTTCTCCATTTCCATGCAATTGTAGGGCTCTCTAGCACCCGTCCACCTTTTATAAACATCTTCAGTTTGACTAATCCAGACTACCTTAGTTTGAGACTCCATAATCCAAGTGCTCTGATTTTTTCTTTGTTTCAAAAAGGCAGTTTTAAGCTATTGAGATCAAATCTTCTCTTAATTAACACATTGTCTGGAAAGCCACCCCGGAGTTTCTAAATCTCATTAAAGGAGACATATCTTTTTTAAAACTAGTTGATTTAATTCTTGCACATCCCTAGAGTGTCAGTTCCACAATTCCACAGAGATCCTTCATTCTATGTACTGGTTAGCAGCCCTATATCAGTGTTTCAGTGTATTTTGCCTTACATGCAAATGAGCTTCTTTTAACTATTCCTACTCCTGTCTGTGCTATGGATACTATCATGTACATCCCTTGGCATATCATCCCCAAATGTCAGGATTGTTTTGATGGTTCTGCTTGGTCTGGGGAGTGTAGAAATGCGAGTGGCTTGTTTCTGGTCCTGTTGGATAAGACATTTGATATGTTAACTTATTTGTAGAACCTCAGACTTGTTTTTTAGTAAGAAAACGTAAACTGGAGCCAAATTTAGAGCAGCCTATGTCCATAAAATGAAAACTTAAAGCTAAACTACTTGGTTTTCATTTGAGTGTAAAGTGGCCCCAAAAAGTACACTGAGACATAAAAACTTAGAAATGTTAACATTTTCTCATCAACTGCTAAGAAATTGTGTGAAGTTTCATGATCTGCAACCGAACCTCCTTGAACACAACAGTTTTATGACATTAAATTAAATTAGAAATTTTGTACATCTTTAAATCTCTGATCTTAGGGGATGATGATGTCCACAAAGACGGTCTCCATCTGAAGCCATAGTTCTCTTCTGGAGAAGATAGATGCAACTGATACCTGGTGGAGGAGCTTATATTCAATTTATGAGTGACAGGAAAAAGCATGGTGAGGCATTGAATTGGGTGTGACTTCTGCAGTGATAATGAGGTAATTTGAGCCATTAAACAAAACTCGTATAATGACTTAGACCCGCTGCTCTTCCATATTATGAGCAGCCAGTTAAGGTGTTTTTTGCATATGATAAGGAGACCTCAGCCTTTCTTTTGCCCAGGGCTGTCCTAGCACACACTGGAGGACTGTACCTCTGGGCTCAGGGAAGCTGGGATCCCTGAAGCTTAAGGAAATTTCTGGAAATGAGGGAGCCTGGGTGTCTCTGCCTTCTCTGTTACTAACAATGAAATTAATTACCCCTCAAAGACCTAAATGGCTATCCACTGCACAGTCAAAAAGATTTCAAATTTGCTGTTACTTATTGTATTTGAAAAGTCATCAGAAAATTCTTCCTTTTCAAAAATGCAAATGGTAAATTGGTACTTTGATGATGCTTCTTTATTCCAGCTAACTGCTAAGAATAGGTTTAAAAAAAATAAACATAGGAGAGACAGGGCTCCCCAAAAACTCTTGTACATAGGTCTTTAAGGGTTAAGGGGTTTTTCTTGCGATCTTGCATAAGGTGTGCACTTTCTTTTCTATTTTGAGTAAATACTTGTTTTTAGTTTCAATTTTATTGTGTTTAGTTCAGGTGTTATGAAGACTGCCTTGAGATAATCGGCGATTATGATTGGCACTATACAAATAAAGTTTGATTGATTGATTGATTGATTGATTTTTAAAACCTGAAACAATCCATGACCTCTATATCAAATATGATTTGATATCATTTTCAAGGTCCTGGATTGTCAAATCAATTTTGCTTTTGTGCCCCATACACCACGAACATTGGAAGGAAATGAAAAAAAAATGCTGCTTGCAACTTTATTTCTTGCCAACACTTTAGAATAGGGAACAAACCACTCATAATTGTAGCAACTCATAGCCCTAATATAGAGCCCCTGCACCACAAATACATACGAATAAGTATCTAATTAATGGATAATATCTGTAGCCTATTCTAAAGTGTTACCAGTTTCTTTTTTCTTTTATCTAGACTTTTTACTCTTACTTTTCATGAACTAAAGTGCACATAGGGGTGATATAGTTTTTGGAAAATAAGTGAAAAGTCAGAGTGAAAATGAATCAAATAAGATATGCAGAAATATGTGTTTCCATTTGAATGGGATTTGTTTAGTCTTGAATCAAAGAATACTACATTCAAATTTTTTATATCCCCTTTAGCTGGCATGCTGACTGTGTGTAATCATATTTGAGAGGCCTATGTTGGTACAACGGGCTGCAAAAAAAACAAAGCATGTCTTAATTTAATTCCATGCTGAAGTTTTAGGGTCCTTGTTTTGTCATTACTGGTCCATTGCACTTTTTCTATGACAGCTCTTTTCAATTTTTCATCTTATAGTGTATCCCAAAGTGCCTCATTAAGTGTTCTCAGCAGACATAAAAACACCATAAAACAATGACATGCTAATGAGGAAAAATTGCAGACCAAACAATAAAAGTGCTATTCAGTTTCAACATGTTGTGGCTACTATGACAAGAGCTGTGTGGGCGTGATGCTGATTGACAGTGGGGTCTCCATGGTAACGGCAGGAGTGGATGAGGAGGGTTAAAGTATTTTGTTTCTTTCTTCAGACACGTCATTAGTGATGTAAAGGCATTGGAAGACTGCAGCAGCTTTAATTGGTGGCTCTTTGTTTTGCCAGGGGAGTCTCCCAGACACAAAATCAAACGTGTAATAAAAAACACCAACACACAGACCTGAATCCTACAGGCTAGCACTCGCTGACAGACGGATGGACATATGCACAAACAGTCTCTTAGCTGGCACACTCACTCTCATAGTCCCTCCTCTTCCCCCTCAACCATGAATGGAGTTATTCAGAGTAATCATTCAGGGCAGCTGGCAGCAGGAAATGGAATTGAATTGCTGAAGGGGTCACTTAAGGTCAAGAGCTCGGGTGTGGTTATGGACACTGGGGACCAGGAAGGAGAAAAGCCATTGCGGTTGTGCTTTACATCAGCGTCTGGCAGCCACTTATCATCAGCTGTGACAACCACTCATCACACTGAGTGACAGAGCACCATATACGCTGCACTGCTCACGAAAGCCTCTCTGTGTATCACGCCATTTTACATACTCACTTCTGTTGGTCTGATAAATTAGGAGCAGGATCATGTCTCCAGGTTTGAAATGCCTTCCTTGAACTATTGCCTTAAGTTAATGACTTATTCAATAATGATTCTCGTTATTCCGATTGTTGCATAGCAACGGCAGGCAGAGCCAGTCACTGCTCCAAGAAAGAAGGGACTCAGCTCAGAAGAAAGTGAAAGAGGAGATGTAGAGGAACAAGTTGGCAATAAAATCACCCTCCATATCATTTATCAGCTTTATTCATTCAGCTCAGAGGTTTTAAAACCAAAATCCTACACAAACTGACATCCCCCTTTCAAACTGTCTTTCAGGAGTTTTTCAGAGCTGAAAGGCATTGAGGCGGTTATACCTGTAGGCTGCATCTTAACTTGGCACTCTGGGGGGAGGGAAAAGTCAACTATCTGGAGGTATTTGTCAATCAATGCAGTTAATCATCTTTGTTGAGCTTGTCTCAACCTCTTAACTCAGAGTACAGCACAAATGAAAACTGTATCAGTGTGGGAGAGAAGCAGAAAATAGCATTTATTTAACAATTTAGCTTTCTTACACTGACTGTCTCTGTGGCATACATTCGGTGACCATATGTTGATCTCATGTAGAGATTTCAGGTCAGATATGTTTACAAAAATCTGCAAAAACATGGCATTCTTGAGTTCCTTGCTGCCTTTCTTTATTCTGCAACAGTGTGCCATTATGACGCTATAAATGATAGGCTGTACTAGTGCACAGAAAAATAATGCCACCCACTGGTTTCTGATTTTCCATGTTGAGGCCAATAATTTGCCAAAACACAGGAGTGAACATGTTTGTCAATCAAAGCTTGGTACAGCAAAAAAAGACAGACCACTAGATTATTTATTATAGGTTACCAATAAAAAAAAATTAGGTCAGAATGAAAAAATATACTGCTTTTTAGAGAGAAATCCAGTGTAAATCCAATGTACAGTAATACAAAGGGACCCAAGACTTTTGGGGACTAGAGGTTGCCCCTTCAGTCATTGGTGGTATTTTAGTTTTAAGTTACCGTATTTTCCGGATGAAAAATTGCTCCAGTATGTTAGTCGCACAAGCCAAAAAATGCATAATGAAGAAGAAAAAAAAAGCGTATTAGACGCTCTGCAGAACACGTCGCATCTGTCCGCGCTGCCGCAGGTGCGCGCCTGAGCTGCGCTGCGGCTCATCTCCTCTAGCAGCTGTCAGTGTGACAAGCACCCTATAGTCGAATTTATTCAAAATATAAGCTCCGATGTATTTGTGGCTCCCCTCGCCAGACTATGCAAAAAAATGCGACTTTTAATCAGGAAAATACGGTACTTCAACATTTCATATCTGCAATCCTGGCTTATTGACAATGGGCGAAAACCTGCACTATACCTTCACACTGCAAATGTCGTACCACGACTGGTCTAGTACCCAAAACAATTTCTGTATATGACCATATTGTAGTTCTTTTCTACCTGTCAATATGCATTTCAGTGGTCCAGAAATTAAAGTACTACACACAGTACAATATTATAGAAGTGGATGAAACCACAGTGAGCTTGTCTTCCTGAAAACAACAAATCTCATGACTGCACTACATTATAGATTTTTTTGTCATTGTCTAACTACAAGTAAAGCACAAAGAAAAGTGCATCTGTACACACAACACAGTGGATAAAGCCACAAGTTATGCTTTCAAAGTTATCTATATGTCCTGCTGAACAGGAAATTAACATAGTGCCAAAGGCTTGTACTGTCTTCAACAACTTAGTACATTTACTGTTATTCTTCCTTATAGACAGACATATGTTAATTTACTTTGACATGTTTCGGCAACTTCCTGTTGTCTTCCTCAGAAGGGTCATGTGGTGTTGCTGTGACGTGTCTTGCTTGCTGTTTTATAGTGTTTTACCAGACAGCAAGGGATGACAATGCCCCCTACTGTCTGATGTCTTGTTGAGGACCACATCCCAGGTGTGGGACAAGATGTATGATCCCTCATCTCTGTTAATGGTCCTCGGGTCACACTTGCGAATCTCAATAGCCTTCTTAATCCAGCAATGGTATTTGTTGTTTTCAGCATGGATGACTTTGGCCCTTTCCCAGTCCATGACGTGGTTTTCTCTTTTCCATTGGTCTGATATGGCTGATTTCAGATTTGTTTGTTCTGCTTTTTCTTTTGTTGCACATGTATGTCTCCCTGTGGTGCATTCTTTTCGGTGTTCATTTATCCATGTCCCAAAGTTCCTTCCCATTTCTTCTATGTATTGTATGATTTGTTGCATGACAGACATGGTATTTCATAGATTATATCACTTCTTTTTTCTGAGGAAGACAACAGGAAATTGTCAAAACATGTCAAGGTAAATCAACCTATGTCTGTCTATAAGGAAGAATAACAGTATATATAGTATATTAACATTAGATTAACATAATGCAGCCGTGAGGGGGGCACAAGTCAGTGTTCTTTCTTACACCGGTCCCAAGCCCAGATAAATGCAGAGGGTTGTGTCAGGAAGGGCATCCGACGTAAAACCTATGCCAA
>JAQQAE010013705.1:0-12650 GCA_029823295.1 Pseudamia nigra | reverse complement strand
GCACAGAAAATGAACACTATAGCGAACAAAATGAACAAATAATTGGAAAATAATTAATAAAATGAAAAAAATACTCGAGAAAGTGAGCAAAAATGATCAAAATACATAAAGAAAATGAACAAAGATTAAAGTATAATTAACAAAATGAACAAACATAAAAACAATAATCAATGACATGAACACAATAATCAAGAATATGCACAAACATTAACCCAATAACTTAAAAAATGAATAGAAATTAACCAAACTATTTTAAAAATGAGCAAAAAGAACAAAGTAGTGAAAAGCACATACAGTTGTTTAATATATACTGTATGGTTTGGGTGGCAGCTGGAGGCTCAGGTGGCCTGGGAACGCCTGGGGGTCCCCCCAGAGGAGCTGCAGGAGGTGGCTGGGGAGGGGGAGGTCTCGGCTTCTCTGCTTAGGCTGCTGCCCCGTGACCAGGATAAGTGGAAGATGATGGATAGATGGACAATAATAAAATAATAAAATAAAGAAATATAATTTTAATAAATGAACAAAACTGAATCGGATAATTCACAAAATGAACAGAAATGAACAAAAATAACCAAAATATGATGAAAATAAACTAAACAGTGAACAAAATGAAAAAAATGAACAATTTTAATAATGAAATTAACAATTAAAAAAATCACCAAAATGAACAAAAATAACAAAGATGAACAAAAAAGATTCAAATAATTCACAAAATGAACAAAAATGAAGAAAATAATCAAGGAAATGAACAAAAAATGTAAGAAACAAAATGAACAAAGAGTCAATATAATAAGCAGAACATGGAGGATGGAGAAAATAATGAAGAAAATGGTCAAAATAAGAATATGACCTAATAATAAACAAATTCTTGAGCCAATAAAAAGTTTCCAAGTTTTTCCAACTTTGAGACTAGAAGAATCAGACTAACAATAATTTTCCAGGGACGTAATACCGCATGATGCCCTTTTTAATTAACAGTACAACTAGTAGTACCACCCACAACAGTACATGACGTTCAGTCGCTCCATGCTGCGATTAAACCAAACCTCAGTCAACAACTCAAAGCTGAAATCCGACTTTCCAGTGCACCGTTCCTCCCTCTGCTCTCACACGCAAACACCGCCAACCACCCTGTGTCACCCAAGCAGCGATTAAATATTTGTAAGCTCCTCCAGTAAAACAGAAGCTTAATGACGGCTAATTAAATCTAAAGCTGTTAATGATGGAGCTAAGCCACCAGAGCTGATCAGGGTGCCTCAGGAAAGGCAGGATAAAGGCACCAAATGAATCACCCCATTCTCTCCAACCAGCTCCTTCACGTTGTGTTCACTACCATCCTTTAGTCTCCACATCGTCCTCCTTCTCGACTCCCCCCTTCGCGTTCCATTCAGCTGAAAAGGGAGATTTTTTCGTAGTTTGTTCTTTCCTGGCACAGATCGTCTTGGTTTGTTTGGAGAGGCCTGCGGTGTTTTAGCCTGGAGGTTGTGGAATCTCCAAGTGTTGATCCAGCTCTGTGTGCAAGGTCTGGGCCTCTGTGCTGAACCTGAGGTCAGCTAAACTAATAAAGACATTATTGCTTAGATAGCACATCAGAGGTGACTGCCACGGCAGAAAAACTTTCACTCAAGTACAAATTTGAGGTACTTATAGCGGAGATTTTCCATTTTATGCTGTTTTATACTTTGTCTGCTCTGTCTTAAAGGTAAATATTGTGCACTCAGACACTACTACATTTATTTGTAAAATCACAGGTGTGGTTTGTGTCGTATGTAAATGACCACTCATATACTGTGCCTCATTACCTTTTAATGAATATCCAAACTTAAGCAGCTACAAAAACAAAAAGGAACAAAAAAATGAAAGGAAATGTATGTCTTTGAATGTGCTGATCTATTGCGTCAATAGCCTCTGCTGCTCTAACCATCAGGGTTGGAACCTATTTCTGAAGTGTAAAAGGTGGATATATGGCTCCTGGTTTCTGGTTGTCACACGTGATTGATCAGGTCATGGTAGGTCTGCTGTTGTTTGTCTGGACAAATGTGGAGGTCCGTACTGCTTTGGCAGCTTGTGTCATGGTTTTCTCTTTACTTCCTGTTTTGTTTTGTAATTTTGCTCTAAATATGTCTCTGTGGTCAATTCACGTCCTGCACCTGCCAAGCCTTATGTGTTTAGACTGTTTATATAACTGGACAAAGTGCCAGTGACGTCACCCATTAGTTTCTGAAGGGCTGTTTTGAGGTCAATCGGGTCGTCACTTTCTGGACGACATATTGAAGCCAAAAACAGGATGTAACCATATTTGGACAAACGGCAGCAGGGCTTACGAAACGTTCATGCCAGGGGACTAATGGGAAGCTAATATTAGCCGCTATCTTACTGCAAAGATAAGTCATATCACGGTGTTCTTTGTGTAAACAATGGGTAACATGAAAACTGCCCGTAGAAGCAGAACTGTGGCTCCCGGATTAAACAAGTGACTCTTCACTTCCCCGCCCTCCTCAACACGGTCCCGTTCAGCACAAATTCTGCCCAGAGTTAGCCGAGGATACGGTAAACCATCTGTGTGCTTCACAGTCAGCATCTCAGCCTCACAAGGACACAAGAAAACCAGAAAGAACTAAAGACTTGGATGTCCGTCCTAATGCTCCAAATACAGGGACGATGTCACACTGTGCAAAGACAACAACTGACCTCTGCCTCCCGATGGTGGTATGGCGAGTTACACTGCCAAGATCAGCTAATGTCAACCAATGACAACTCCCACAACAAAGCAGTCCACACAACAGCCTTCGGTAAAAATTTTCCTGAGTGGTATTTTTACCTAGATCTAATTTTTCTCTTTTACTTCTGAACTGAACAGAAGAGACGAGGTGAAGCCAACGGTCTGCAGCACAGCCTGGATATCCTTCATGAGTGCGACGTCCGCACTGCTAACCTTACTGTGTCATTTGTGTAATTAAACTCACCCACTCAATCCTCTGCACAGACAAAGCAGCAATTAGAGCGAGGTCGGCCACAAATTCACACTTTAGTGAACCTAATAGGCCATTTGAAAGGGCACAGATAGGAGTGTGTTGGCATTTTCAGCTCAAGGTCAGTCATATTGTTTTTGTGACGGCAGGGATGTGCAGCTTTTATGTTCTCATCACTGCTGAGGAATTCATATTTAGCTTTCTGATTACCGTCTGCCACACTAATACAGGGATCAGTTAAGTGGAACAATTAGTACGTTATTCAAGGCGGGTAAAAATATTGCTTGATAAAAGGAGGAGGTGGAAGCATTCAAGTCTGATTAGATGAGGATGAAAGTATGCCAGGAAACTTTTGACCTGAGGGAAAGATGTGTTTAGTCTTGGATTCAGACTGTTTGCATTCATCCAGCAAAAAATGCTAGTCAGTGAAAAAAGACCTCTGCCCTGACTGGACTGTTCAAGCTAAGCTCTTAAGACCAGAAAAATGTATCTTCTGGAAAGGAAACTGCTGACAGATTGATTATATTACAAGTGAGAAGGGAGGTTAATGCTGTGGCGGGAGCTGAATATCCACCTAGCTGTTGCTCATGTATATGTGCACAAGTGGGAGTATCGGAATGCAAATGACAGCAACATCTACTAGGCATTATGGCCGAGAGATTGTGAATGTTTGGATAAATTGGACACACGTTTGTAGTCTTTAGCGTATTCTGAGCTTACAGACTCATCTCATACTAGCCAAGCCTCTGTTCCCAAAAGCTCACTCTCTCCTGATTGTCCATCTTGCAGCCATTCTGTTGCCCTACTGTGACATCATTTTGGCGTCATTTAACCATAAAACCTAATTATATTTCTTGTTTTTAAAAATCATATGGAGGAAATGTCACATAATGCTTAGTCATGTTGAGAGCCTTTGGATGGTGCAGCTCTAGTTGCTGTGAGCACTGTGACTGAGCAGTTTAGAGACATTTTAACATGACTCATAGCTGAGTAAAAAAAAATAAGTCAGAGTGGATTGTCAGTGTTACATGTGTTCTGCCTGGTGACAACATGCAACATTTTCCTTCTTTCTCTAGACTCAAAGAGCAGCTATTAGGAAAAAAATGGCATCTTTTTAATCAGAATCGAAACTTTACACACTATGTGTACATGTTGGAGCCTGGAGGAATATGCCATTCTTCAGCTTCAGGAAACCGAAAGCAGTTTTGTCAAGCCAGAAATTTCACGAATCATCTGTACATGGTGCAGACTAAATACAATCCAAACTAGTACAGGTGGATTTGGGAGGATGCAGACCCTGCGTGAGCCTCACCTCTACACACGAGGGGTAGAGGGCGTCCATGCACCATAAACAAAATGTTACCTTAAACAGCTAAGTATCAAACTGTGTAAAGTGTTATTGGGTTTCATTACAGACATGTTACACATTTTAACTGGTCATGTCACAAGATACGGAGCTGTGATGTTTTCATCCCATTTCGCTGCATCAATCCCAGGTTTTTGATGAGTTCGTCTGCCATGGCTTTGTGAGACACACTGACACGAAACTGATCTCTTGTTAACCTGTGAAGCCCTGAGCTCATTTCTCAGCCTACCAGCCGAAAATGCCATTTCCAAAATGAATGGGCTATATTTCATAGACAACAACATTTTGTTCTGAATAAATCTGGGTTACAAAAAAAGTTACCACCTGTGAGGCTGATGTCCAAGTGTCAGAACCATTATTAAATGTACTGTTTCAGAGTAAATTCAACTAGAATACAGCAATAAACACAGTTTTAGCTGTAACTGAGTTTCTCCTGGGTATTTTTGATGCGCTACATGTCTCAGTCAGTGCTTTTTAGCCCGTGCTACACCACAATAGGTAGATAACACACTGAGTGCCTGCCCGTGGGTACACCAGGCCTGAACAGTTTTAAAAATCACCCGTGTTTTTTCAGTTCAATCAAATAAACCTGGACAAAGAATCAGTCGCAGGTCTCTCTGTGAGTCTGTGTGACCTCGGCTTAAAGTGGAGCTCGGCTGAAAATGGACAGCCTCAGACAGATGCACTGGTAATCAGAAAACATTGTTTTCAGTGTGCATTATAAATACAGTCTAACGTTTTCAAACATAACACAAAAAATATCAAGCAGAAAGATAAGAGTCATGCAAATTTTGGTAGATTAGACCATTTTAATCTCCCTGATGTTTTTTCCAAACATTTAAATCTTTGCTAAAGTGGCTTATCCTCACTCACCTACCTGGAAAACAAATACAGGTTCAGACAACAGCCTGAAGTTGGTATGTGTGCCATTCAAAAAAAGGTTGTAGCTGTTAGTTTAAAACTAAGAAATCCCGTGGAAAAAATGCAGCACGGTGTTATGAACGTGTCTAATTCTAACTTCGTATAATTCTGAAATGTACATTATTTTTCAGTTTTGGGTAACCTTAACTTATTTTTAACCTCTGACAGTTCAGCACTTACCTTTGTATTGTTTCAAATCTATTCACTGAAGTTGAACTGCTTGAATTTCAGCAAAAACTTTTGACCATCTGTATGTATAAATAATTGGTGATCCCTGCTCTATCTTTCCATTAGTTTAGGGGTCCTAAGCCTGAAAAATTTTGAAGACCCTAAAGCACATCAAAAAAGCACAAAATAACCCAAAATGATAAGCAAATGGAATGCGCATATATATTCACAGTTTGAATGTTATGATTAATTGTGGAAAATAATGAATATAAATCAAAACCACTGAAGGATTAGGTCGTGTCCAAACTTTTGACTGGCAGTGCATATTGCATTCTGTCTGGGCTCTCTAGAATTGGGACACAGCTCAGGTTTGCTGTATTCCCTCCGTTTATCTCCTCACAGAGTCCTTTTTAATAAGTGAGGATTTACTGGTGGGGGAATAAAACAGCTATACTGAGACGTTTAGCTCTCACGTTGACCTTTCTCTGCAGCTGCAAAAAAATACTAACCCAAAGCTCTGTGTGCCACCCAGACCAGGAAGGCAAACACAGCTTGTATTTTTAAAAACAGGTCCAGTGTATAAGTCAGTTAAAGGATGTACATGGGGAAGGATAGAAATAGAAAACCTCATTTCTGCAGCAGGCAGAGCAGAGGGACTGGAGCTGGCACAGAAGGCTGACTCTGCAGATGCACAAGTATATTAGTATGTTTATACTTGGATAATGAAGCATGATTTCTGAAAACCCCCATCACATTTACTCCATTACGTGTACTTGAGTAGATTCTGTGAGAAAAATGTATGTCTGAGAATAGACATTTTGCAGAATATTTTTTACTCCGACTCAGTTACATTTGTGTACATTTCTACATCTTAATGAGTGGGAGTAAAATAGACAAAAAAAAAAACAACAGCAAAATAAAATCAACAAAATTATCAAGTAAATTAACAAAAATGAACAACCAGCAAAGTTGAACCAGAAATCAGCCAAATAGATGAAAAAAATGAGCAAAAATGAACAAAATAATCAAGTACTAAATAAACAAAAAAGAATAAGATGACCAAGAAAACTTAATAAAGTCAATTACACAAAGAAAAAAATGCACAAAAATGGTAAAAATAATCAACTAAATCAACAACAATGAACAAATTAACCGATAAAGCTTGAAATAAGGAATATGGAACTGTGTCTAACATCAATAAATAACCTTTACCAAAATATACTGTTTAAAGGCTGAAATAAATTCAACATTATAGTTACTCACTACTTGAGTTGTACTTTTCATTAGGGATGAGAATCAAGAACCAGTTCTTTTGAGAACCATCTCCCCATGGAGCGAATCCTTGGGATTATTATAGTGCTTGCCTCAATGATTTCGTTATAGATCCCGTCGTGTGTGACATCACACACACCCAGCGCTGGTTTGTTTACATATGCAACATATTGCGAGGCAGAAGCGCTGGAAAAAGTGGTTATATTTTACATGTAAAGACAACAGGAAGGCCTCCTGCAATACTTGCAAAGCTGTCGTTTCATGTAAGGGAAGAAATACCTTTATGCCCCCAGCATGTAATTTCAGCACACAATACTATGCATTTGACAGCCTGCAAGGCAGCAACAGCAGCATGGCTAACGTTAGCACGGCATCCGTCGCAAAAGGTAAGGTCACCACTCACTCCAGATTCAGTCTACTGCGTTACTCAGTGCTGTTTGATTGGTTGTTTGAACTCGCTTTCACTTATAACCACCGTTTCCGTTCATTAGATGTACAGTAGATGACGACTGCCAGAGTCAGTCCGACTCACACCGTGCACTAACTACTGCTTTGAATAAGGCAGGAAGAAGAGAATGACTGAGGAGAGAATAAATGAAAATCACCAAACAGTGACTAGGTTTGTGGTAAAAATTGACACCGTTTTACCACAGTAGTTATAATTTATTCTCACGTATACTTTCTGTAGGGACATGATAAAGATTCTCAAACCAAAATACAAACCCCCTACAGAAACGGTTTAGCAGAACAACTAATCCCTGTTTGGTCTGGGGTTGAAAAGAGTAACCTCATCTCAGAGCTGAAACATGTCACAAAGACTAAATGTGATAGAAATAAGCCTTTGTGTACTCTTCTTCAACCAATCAGAATCAATGAGAGAATCGTTAAGGAATCAAATCGATAAGCAGTATTGATAATGGCATTGGAATCGCTAAATTCTTATCAATTCCTATCCCTACTTTCATGGTATATTCTTTTGTGCTTACTCAAGTACATATTTTGGGTACTTCCACCGGAGTCATTATAATTACAGGTAACAATACTTTTACTTGAGTACCGTGTCTGTGTGCTCTGCCCGCCACTGGCCTCCATGCCCTGGAAGTCTTTGTTATGGGCGTGCCTCCGTGTTTTAGCATCAGTTTGACGAGTCTGCAGGCTACTGACTGATATTTAATTCAGCAGCCTACTTTGACCGGTGGCACATTTTATCATAACAGAGAAACCACGAAACATGCCCTGTTAAATTTTAAACACACTGAGTGGCAAAACCCAGCAGCCTGTAAAACAATATGTCTGGACGACTGGCATCGGAAGATAAATCTGGCAGATTGTCTCTATGGGGGTGTAATTGGCATTTTAAAACGTTTGCGGATGCTGTAAAAACCAGTGTCTCCTTTTATTACAGACAACTTTAACAACTAGACATAAAAACAATAGTTCACCTCGCCTTTAATGACACACTGTCAGTGTGTAATTGCAAATATGATCACCAGAACTGATAAATTATGGATTGGAATCAGCCATTATTAGCTGCAACAGTGACAGCCTGGGAATACATGAGTGGAGGCTGTCTGGAGGGTATGACTCACTTAAACATATGTCATCATATACTTTCCACACAAGTTCTGTCACTTTCTGGAGCTGCTCCCTGGAGAGCGCCACTGACAGGCCCTCACCCCTCATCGTCTCTCCGTGGGAGAGAGTCCATCCCTGGGGCTTTTTGTCCCGCTGCGTCACTCTGAGCTGGCCATTTAGGAAAGCTGCACATGATGAATTGGACACACAGAGAACTCCTGCTAGCTCTCTGTGCTAATACATCCAATTAGCCCCAGTCGGAGCCGGGCAGAACAACAATGTGACCCATCAAAAAGGGGGGGAAAAAAATCTGAGAAACAAAAGGGAGATGGCTGTCTGCCAGGAAGCACCTGCTGTCCCCTGTGTAATTTCAATCCCTCGTGAATAAAAAGGGAGGGGGATCACAGAGAAATAACAAGCAGACAGTGACAGGTTGACAGACAGAGAAGGTATAAATATGTGAAAAAGGAAAACAATAGGTTGCAGGAAAGTGAAAACACAGGGAGGGAAAGAGAGAAAATATATGTGCATCGACGGAGGATGCACACAGAAAATGTGAGAGGCTGCATGCAGCACTGGACTGTTGTCGTCTGTTCTGGGATAAGATTTTATTGAATTTAGTTTTAAATCTTATTGAGACTGAATCCACTTGAATCCCTTTGGAAAATTGAAATAGACTAAAATCTATTTTAAATAGATCTGAGAACTGATGGGAAAAAAACCCCTCCCCCCAAAACCCACAGATTAAGAAATCAAATTAGCTTTTTTCAGCAGAGAATCTCCAAGTGCTACAGTGTTTGACTAAAATAATGAAAATCAGATACTGTTTTCTTTCTATTCCCAAATGACCCAAACAGATAAATTTGGTTTCACACTGTAACCCAAACATAAAACAACACTAAGCTTTGCCAGTTCATGTATTATTTTATTCTGCCCCCTTCAACCACCCAAATAATGTATGCACTTAGCTGAGTAATCCACATGGGGTGGAAGGTTGAAGTGTCAATCACAGCAACCAAGATAATACGAGCAATCACTCAGAACGCCGGAGCAATGTTTGTTAAGTAGCTGCATACTTAAACACGGCATGCATCTGCAAAACTGCACATGCAAAGGTATCCCGATCCATGCATGTGAGGTGATCAGTAACATTTGTGGATATTTGTGCAGAAAAGTGAAAACGGTCACATCTGTGAAGTAATATCTGCACATTAAATACGAATATTTATTAATGCACATCATGTCATTGCATGCTTTTTTTTTACACTGACAGATCAAGTCTAAGTTCTGACCCTAGAGCCGGGGACACCCAACTTTCAAAGTCGTTAGCGATTTTGAAAAGAAAGTTCCCACTAACTGACTGGTTTCAGCAGATTTTTTTACAGCAGCTCGTTAAGCGTGTGACTGCGGATCACACATTTAACGACATGACTTTTCAAACCGACTGCAGCCAAATGAACACATCAGAACTCTCATAAAAACTCTTCCAGGAGCGACCATCTCTGAGAGGTCAAAGGGTAATCAACATACTAAACAAATAACATTGTGCCGCCGTTGCTGTTTGTGCAGCTCTCTGCTCAAAGAAATCAAAGATGAGAAAAAAACGGCTATGGTCGGTGGCTGTTGTTTTGACATTCCTGCTACATCATGCTGTCTTTACAGTTGGGTCGGTACACACGACCTAACTGGGTCCAGAGTTGGCTCAAAAAATTCAAACATCTTTGATTTGCTCCAGTTGAGGTCTGGTCCCCGTACACGGTAACAGATTTCTGTGCCAAATAACCATGCTGACTGTGCCCAACTCGTGCTGACTGGTGCAGACTCTGCCCAACTGTGAGTAAAATTGGACCAAAAAAATTTTTTGTAGTGTGTCTACAGCTTTAATTTGAGAAACACAGAATAAGCACATTGTGAGGCATGTATCCAGGATTTAATTTGTCTGGTGTAACAGAACGTGGGACCTGGAGGAACATTATTTTCTCACACATTTGTTGATAAACTGGCATCTCTCCACCCATCTTTGTTCCTGAAGGGCTAAACTTCTTGAAGGCTCATTTTGGATCAAATCCTAATTACAACTTTGTGTATCTTTTAAACTGAACACAGCAATAGTCTACAAAAACAGTTCTTTTATTGTGTAAGTCTAATTCATAAGAGCAGTGCCAAACTAGTGCCAAAGTTCTTAAGTTTGTATTTACTGTACACCATGCAACCATAGTACCTACTTTTTTTATTTCTAATTATTTAATATCAACTTACATTGAGATTTCACAGCAATCAGGCATATCATTATGCCCACTGACAGGTGAAGTAGTCATAATATTAATTACCTCATTACCATGGCACCTGCCAGAGGGTGGAATGTCGAACACTTAGTCTTCAAGACTGTTGTGCTGGAAGCAGCAAATGGGCAGCATAAGGATCTGAATGTCTTGGATAAATGCCAGACCTTGAACACCAGACAACGGAGTCAGAGTGTCTTCAAAAACAGAGCATATGGCAAAATTTCTGGATACTGATAACAGCAAAGTGCTGTGTGGATCAGCTGATTGCTCCTTTCGAGACATCCTACCGGTTAATTTTGCTCCCACGGCCCATTTAACAGTGCAGTCTGTGATGTTGGGAAAATAGCTAGTAGCTGACGGTTTGCCTATAAATGATTAGATGCGTGACCTGCCGCGCAACACAGCTTACAACCTCATCGATGCACAAGCTCAGGCACTCGCTTGTGGAGTTGAAAACAGTGGTAGCAGTAGTGACTATGGAGCTAGCAAGTGTAGTTTATCTAATCCCAGGATGATTGACAGAGACAGCCTGCATTTCAGATTCTACACACATACCAGCCTGAAAATTGTGAGGCTATAAACCAAGCTGACTGGCAGGTCGCCTGTTCAATCATTTATATCGGGCCACCACCAACGATCGGCTGCTAGCTCGCTTTCCAACACCGTGGACTGCACCTTTAAGCCACTCCAGCCTGCTTGCTCTTCTGCAGTTGCCCTTGAAACACACCTTCAATCCAGCTCCACATTGTTGTATTATGTCTGACCAAATCAATACAATTCCATTCTCGCTACTTATGCTTGCATGGACACAAGTAATCAGATTAAAACCCTGACCGGAATAAAAATGTTTCATGCAAACATGCCGATCGGAATATTCTGACCCGCTCACGCTCCTTTGGATCAAAATTTCCTTCCGATCGAGACAGGTGAGTTATGCTGATTGTTGATCTCATAGGTGTGCATGTAAACACTTCTTCTGACTGCGCATGTCTGTGTCGTCAGCTATACGTCGACTTAACGTAGTTCCACATTTGACACAAATACATTGCTAGAAATATTAAGAGAATTTCTTCGACTACAACTGTTTCTGGTATGTTACACAATTCTGTGCATGGCAAAATGATTTATTCCATTCAAATGTGTGATGCATGTAAACGCACATCATAATCAGATCAATGTGAGGTCCATGTAAACAGTAAAGTTCTAATCCGAATTGTAACCGTATTAAAGAAATTTTGGGCATGTAAACATGGCTACTGATCCCTATCTGGGAATTTCTAGTTTCACTCTCCCTGTCTGCATTTCATGTAGACGACATACATGGACTTGCAGGAAGGTTGCATTTCCTGCCTCACACTTTTACTCCGCTGGGAGCTTGACGAACAGAACCATGCCAAATATAATCTAATGTATATAAAAAAAATATGTTTGAGAAAAGTGGACCTGACTGAAATGCAGATCTTGTTGGGTGTTTCTGGGCACTGGACAGAAAAGTCCAATCTAAGAAAGTCCCACCTCGACTTTCATAGGGCTTAAAGGATCTGCTGTAAACACCTTCGGGGCAGATACGGTTCATGGTTTGGGTCAGTGCTGCTTCGGCAACGACCAACCAACAAACACTATCTGAGGTTTTGTAAACTGGCAGTTTCTGAATCTAGTTCATTCCAATAAACTTCTCCTGTGCAGCAGAGGAGAAGTTTTTATTTCTGATCATCATTGTATTTTTTTTTACTTGTCTTTTAATTTGCCTTCATGTCAAACTCGGCGCATGGTCAACTCACGCTTTATGAATGACTTGTCTGCAAATTGTTTTTCCAATGATTTTAGTTCATCTTCATCTCCTTGTGATGATGTTGATCTCCAGGTTCATCTTTTTAATGAACGTCGTGTGTCTATTCTAGACCAGGTTTGTCCTGTGAAATCCAGATTAGCTCCTGTTTCAGCCTCCTCCCCATGGATGAATGACAGTATTCACTATTTAAAGCGAACCTGCTGTAAGGTTGAGCACTTGTGGAGATCAACAAAGTTACATGTTCATCTTCTTCACTTAAAGGATCTTTTAGTTTCTTTTAATATTTTAGTTCGAGATGTGAG
>JAQQAE010013704.1:0-12650 GCA_029823295.1 Pseudamia nigra | reverse complement strand
GCGGTGGGGAATAGGGGGGCGGTGGGGTCCACCGGGGAGGAAGGGGCTGGAATGGCTGATTTCGCTCGTGGCCAAAAATGTGCTCTCGGGGTGTCTGTTTTTGCCTTTGTTCTATTTTAGTCTGACAATAGATGCCCAGTGGATTTTTTGTCTTTGGTCGGTTGACTCATAGTATAAACCAGCACACAAGTAGACAGGGCACATTTAAAAGCACAAAACCAAGCAGTGCTGACAGTAAAGTGTTGTTGATGTTAAAATAATATGCATTTTCCCCTCCTGCTGTAATTTCTACATCTTTTCTTTTGTTCATTGTGTGCCACGCGTACTGTTCATGTCTTCATGTCTACAGGACATATGCTTTTATTTTGTGCACGGTTTGTTTTTGGAATGGGTAACACTGATTACTTCCAGATCATTCTCCTCATACAGTTTCACCTCTCACTCATCCAAGGATTGAACTTTGGAGCCAGTGAGCTGACAGCAGGCTATGACCTGGGATTGTGTTTAGATTTGTCATAGACTAGGTGTGATCTGCTTTCATACTGTACTTACATGTGCATGTACTTAAAAACAGCATGACAGACAGATGCAACACATAATTATTGTTGTAAATGTAATGACAAACCATTGATAAGGTCACTGTGAAAGATGATTTACAATAGTCAGCCAGAGCTTAATCAAATCATTGTGGTGACAGTGATTACACTGTATACAAATCTGACAGATTGTTGTTCTCTGCTTTAATGTCTGCTGAGCTGGCTTTGTCAAATATAGCTCAAAGCAAGAAAAATATGATTATACTGAGGTAGTTAAAGGAGGATATGCAAGGATTATTTCTTTCTGTGAGGTGCACGTACACCACCAGTCAGTGTGTGTGTTTTTCAAAGTAGTGATGGAACATCTTTTCTCTTCACTTAATTGTTTCTTGCCATAGTATGGATTTGTACCGTAGTTGCAGTAGCACTAATAGGGATATTGACTCTTTCCCAACCATTCTTCCGCACAACACAACTGATGGTTCAAAGAACATTAAGAAGGCAAGAAAGCACGCAAATTCACTGTCAAAGAGGCATACAGTACCTGTAGAACTGAACACTGGTCAGGTGACTACCTTGTGAATCTGACGAGAGAAGGCTAAGCTGTCATCGAAGCTAAATTTTTTTTTGTTGCTGGTTACAGCATAAATCACTATATCTTCTATCACATTTTGTACAATCTTGAAAATGATACAAATAAAGGAAAAACTGTTTGACTGGTAATGTATGTGAAGAAAGGTGTAGATGGAGCTACAACTCCCTAGATTAAGAGTGGAGGTCTGGCGGATACAAACTGTTCCAGGAGCAAACACACGCTGAGAGCTAAAGTTGGCAGGGCATAAAGGATTAAAGCAGGCAGTCGACTCCTCAGGGACTTTTGAAGCCCCGTGAAAGCGTTGTCATGTGTGAAAGCTGTCTGACAGAATTTTGGGGGTGGCACAGGTATTGTGGTGAGCTCACGCAAAACCGCTTATTTTTCTTTTCTTCCTTACTTAATTCCTTCATACAGCGGTTACCCACCTTAATCACACTCCTTGTTACTTATTCAGCCTGCAGGCGTACAGTTTTTATACCGTGTGCTGCCAATGACAAGACAAATCATGAATCTTTGAGTGTGCATGGTTTTGTTTTAAATAATTACAACGGTAAGGCGGGTTGATGGTGCTTTAGTGGTGTGCTCTCTGAAACAGAGGCATGTACAGTATGCAGAGGTGAGGCATTTTGACAGAGCTCTTGAAACTAGCAGAGCAGTGCTCAGTTACAAAGGTTTCGCCCGACGGTGTCAAACAGATCAGTTATCTGCTGATCAGATGTTGTTGTCTGTACTCTCTGCTGGGCTGCACTCAACCTGAAACATTTAAGGGCATTTTCTAATGAAACCCATGGCCCTGTGAGGCTTTAATGTGTCATTTAGTACCTCTGCCAACAAAGCTATGTGATCAATCCTGTCTTTTTGACTGTCTATCAGCAAGATCGTTCAAATAGTATGAGTTTTATGAAACTTGGTGGGAGGGTAGGGACAAGGATGAAGGCCTCAAATTCTAGAGATCTATAAAAGGGACAGAAGCATAAATTAGAATTTGGCGTTTAGTTCTGACAATAAAGTTATGAAGTTTTATGACCCTGTGACCTTGACTTTTGGTCTCCAAACACATAACCATAGGTGCTAGTCTCAAGATCAACCCGTACACTAAGTTGAGGTGTCCTAGCTTCATTTGTTTTTGAGGGAGAATGCAAATAGATGGACAGAGCATGGGCCGACAAACTAACACGGTAGCAGTCACTGAAATGAGAAGTGAACTAATCATTAATCAACAAAAAATATGAAAATATATTATTGGTCATAATTTTTGTATGGTTTGATATTAATTAAAATTGATTAATATTCTGACACATGAAAAGGGACCTGTTGGCCTTGGTGGAGGTCTGTGCACTCAAATTACTAGTTATAGTTAAATTATGTCATTTCTTATATTATTAAATTGATATTTATATCATACTAGCATTTGACCAAAACTATATTTATAATAGAATGGAATGAAAACTGATCTAAACACATTTTAGTGGTAGCACAATAACTATTGAGACTGTCTTATTAAAGACTTAAATATGAGGTATGGCTACTAAAAATGAGACTAATGCAATTGTTTTGAAGATAAACATTTTTCAGTGTCTTTTTCCTTCAATCTCCTCCCCTTCTCCATCAACAAACTTTTGCCTTTGGATCTTCTACTAATCAAAGCAGTACAGCAGGTCTTCTTCAGGCAGTTGTCCCAGAACTTCTGTCATTCTTTTCTTAACGTCTTACACAGACTCAAAACATTTAAACAGATTTGATCTTAGGAAAAAGGAAAAAGTCACATGGTGCTAGATCAGGTGAACAGGGAGGTGATCAAGCACTATAATTTGTTTTTGGACTACAAACTGCTTGAGTGACAAAACAGCGTGAGCTCAGCGTTGTCTTGACGAAAAATTACGGCCTCTTTCATTCATTTTAAATGTTAAATGTTTTCAGGCGTTTTTGATGAGCATGGGCGTCCAGATAATCATTTTAGACATTCTCTCTGTTTCGCTAAATCTTTTGTGCCATTCAAACACACATCTACGTGACATTCAGTGTTCCACATACACCTCAGTTAATGGACAGAAAGATTTGCCTGCTGTTTTGATCAATTTCACCAAAAAAATTGATATTAATGTGTTGCTCAACTTTTAATCTAATCATCTTCCAACACCTTAGCAAAAACACATGCACGTCAACTAGTAGCTAATAGTGAACTACAGACGTCACTTGTTGGAAACTTACAGTGTTTGTGTGAATACCCAACCGTTAAAAAATAACACTCAGTGTGACTGTGAACCACATGCTTTTATCCTCATATGTGCAGTCTCATTATTTAATCCTCGTAGCGCATCTTTAATTAGCAATGTTGCTAAGTGATGCTACAGTATTTACAGTATTTGATATTCCTTGTTGGGAAAATGTTTTAGATATTATAGCATTAATTCAGTGGCATCAGTTCAAACACATGCTGTTCCATTATAAAAGACTAGGATCAGTTTTCTAAAACTAAATCCATCTGTACATTATCCAGTCCATGCAACCGACTGTACCACTTCATATAAAAAAATAGTTCTTCATTTTAGCAACAAAACAACATCTGGCACCACATTTGCTGGAAAGTGCAACACAGATTTATTTTTTGTCAAATTCGTCTGACATACAGGAAGTAGGACATTATGACTCCAGCAAAACAACAACATTGTGGTTTTAGTAAATGGGGAAGGATTCAGCTGTAGCTCCATAAAAAATGTCACATTTAGAAATTAAAGAAAGAGCAGAGGTGGGTTTAACTCAGGTACTGTACATTTACTCCTTTACATGTATTTGAGTGATTTTTTTTCAGCAGAACGTACCTCTGAGAGTAGTTGTTTAGCAGAATACTTTTTACTCTTACTCAGTTACATTTGGCTCCACCTCAATGAGTAGGAGTAAAATTGTTAAAATATGAAAATATGACAAAATAATCAAATACAATAAATAAATGAACAAAACAATATAGTAAATTAACAAAATGAATAATGTAAGCAAGAAAATTACCAAAAAGTTACAGAAATAATGACAAAAATGGACAAAATAAGCAACAAATGAAAAAACCAAAAAAAGAAAATGTTCAGAAAATATGAAAATAATCAAAAAATGTAATGAAAATTAAGAGCAGAATAAAAAAAGAGTTAAAAAATCCACAAAATAAGCAACAAATGAGCAAAAATAATCAATCGAGTAAAAAAAAACAAACAAACAAAATAAGCAACAAAAACTGGACAAAAAGCAAAATATGCACAAAAATGTGTAAAAGTGGACAAGTTGAGCAATGGCATTGGTAAATTAAAATTAAATATTGAAGTAAGTTACGAAATGAATAAAACAACCAACGGAATTGAACAAAATTCAACAAAGTAAGGATCAAAATGAGGCTGTGATAATTTCATGTTATGAAGCTTCCCACTAGAATTAGTCACTATAATTAGAAAGTAACAAAACTTTTACTTGAGTACTGTTTCTGTGTACTCGACCCACCACTGGAAAACAGCAACAAATTGGCTGAAGTGTCGATGCTGCAGCAGTTACCCACCTTTGTTGTGAGCCTCCAACTGTGACAAAGAGTTGACAGCCACTTTGCACAGTGAGCAGTACAGCAGCTTCTTGGCCTTGTCCTCCTCTGTCTCTGGGTTAGACGTACCGCTGGAGGCCGGGGCGCCAGCAGCTCCTGAGACCGGGGACCCAGTTCCGGGCTGCTCTGAGTTGGCGCTGCCACTGCCGCAGCCAGGGGGGGAAGAGGAGGAGGAAGGGGGGGCCAGGGGAGGGGTTGGTGCAGTCAGGAGGGGGCACACTGAGGGCACGGGGGAGTCCATAGGTGGTGTAGGGGGGTTGGTAAGAGCGGGGAGAGGCCCCGGGGCCAGCAGGGGCCCATTTAACTGTGACACAGGCCGTGCTTCATCTATAAAGACAGAGATGGGGGAAAAAAGAAACAGAATAAATGTCAAATGAAAATAATAGTTGCTGTCTGAAAAGTGTACACGACTCAAACATATAAAAAGAGTTTTACTATTGACTTCATAGTCTTTAAATCATGGTGAAGCAAACTTGTGTGAAAAAATATCTGCTAACATATTTAACCACTCCCACTTAAATGTGGAAAGCATGGCCTGCCGAGGAGTTCAGACAAACCAACATAAACCATCACTTCTTTTAAGTTCCGACTGTACAGACCATAATTGCTTAAAAACCTCCTTTTAATTTAAGTTACACATGAAGGGGATTAAAAGAGGCAACATTGTGTGTTATGTGCTATGGAGAGAGCACATGTTTAATATGTTTCTGGACTGTTTGAAGTGATGTGGTCACTGATGTGGTCTCATCATATTCAGAAGTTTCCGACACATCCATCAGCAAACACACACAAAACCTCACACACACACACACACACACACACACGCACATACACACAGAGTGTTGTGAGTGTTTCTTTCCCACACACCTGTTGTTTTTGGCTGGACTGGAAGCAAAATGGCACTTGTTTTGTCACATGACAAGACCTTAAGTCCAAAGAAAATATCATGACAAGAGCTCTTCTCACGCTCAGCTCTTCACTTCCCTCTCCTCTGCACCTCCGTGCACTTCTTATTATTGCATGTCTTTGACTGTATGTGGTTGCATTTTCTTTTGTAATCAGAGAATATCTGTTTATACATGCATTTACACACACATGTTTCTGGTCAGCCACTCCCTTGCGCAATGGTTGTGGTATTCACTAAGCAGTGGGTGTTGGCTGAATAAAGACCCCCTAAATTTGGGTGGGATGATCAGAACACCTCCATCAGCAGGGACCAGCCGGCCCTTTTCCAAACTCTACAGGATGTAGTGCTGAAGGCAGGCAATGGAAAGCCCCACTAAAGTATGGCTTTAGGGATAGCGCAGGGTATTTCAGGGAAGAAAACATATACTGACTCCTCAATTTTCTTTTACAAATCCACATAAACTTTACAGTTTTGTTACATGATATTCCCAAAGGTGGGTAATACTCAAGAATATTTACTCCTTTACATGTACTTGAGTAGTTCTTGTCACAAAATATACAGTACTTCCTTTTACTCTTACTCAGTTACATTTGGGATGAAAAAAATGTACTTCTACTCAGTAACATTTTGCACCACCTGAATGAGTAGAAGTAAAAAAGGTTGGAATAAAAAAATAATCAATTAAATCAAAGAATAAACAAAATACTCAAGCAAATTATGAAACTGAATCAATCAATCAATCAATCAAAATGAATCAACTAATCAACAAAATGAGCAAAAACACACTAATCAATCATAAAAATTAACAAAAAATTAACAAAATAAGCAACAATTAATAAAATTATAAATAAAATTAACATAACTGAATAAAGCAGTCAAGTAAATTGGACAAATGATCAAAATAACTATAAAATGAGCAAAAACAAAACATTTGTAAAAAAGAACAAATTAAGGAACAACATTGGTAAAAAAAAGAAAAAGAAAACTGTTGAGTTAAAAAATGAGCAAAACAGGCAACAAAAAAAAATAAATCAAAATAACCATGGAAATAAACAAAAATACCAGTTTGAAGGGAGTATATTATGTTGGAATAAATTCCATGTTATGAAGTTACTCAGTACTTGTGTCATTTTTTATGAGACACTTTTTAACTCAAGTACTTATATGTATGAGTACTTCTACTTGAGTCATTATAAAGTAATAGTATTTTTACTTGAGTGCTTCCGTTTGCACTGACTGCCTCTAGATTTTCCACAGGGCTTGTTATATTTTTCTCTTTTGGACAAAATTCATAGCAGCTATATTTTAAACTCCACCCCTATAATAAATCATACTGTATGCTGCATAGAAGTGACTCTGGTGTTGCCGTGGCTGCTCTATTGCGTCATCCTTGATGAAAATGCCATTGTGAGTGCTTTCCATTCCATTGCTTTCCAGGATCAAAATTCTCTCTCTTTCCATATTGGAAGTTTCCAGTTGCATAGCCGCTGTCAGACAGATGTTTTAACAGAAAGAAAAAAAAAAACATATTTCTTACTGTGAGTCTATATGGCATTGAAGAGTATATAAACTGGGCCTGGATCAAAGTGTGTGTGAGGGTAAGAGAGGATTGTAACTCATAGCATGTCGACTTTGCCAAAGCCCTGACGGAATTAGCAGAGTTCACTGCAGAGCTTGAGCCTGCAAGTGCATGATGGCAGAATATTGCAAAAATCTAAAGAAGTTCTCAGTAGTATTCCTGTTTCAACCGCAAGTGCCCACACACAGACATGTAAACACACACATTACAATGCCAGGAAACTAAGCCATGATCCCCAGAGTCCAGCACATGTGGTTTGAGTTAAAGTCAAGTGGAGAGAAACAGAGTTGGTTGGCCAAATAGTAATAAGGGATTTCAGGATCTACGATGGGCTGGAGGTCTGCCATACAAACCATCACATCCAGTTAACGTTTCGCCACACTACACCGTCTATCTACAACATCCATCTGTATGTGAACAAGTTCAGTTTGAGGCTAGCCCCCTTGGGGCCTTCAGAGTTCTGATAATTTACTGTGTCTCAGCTGCACAGAATCATGAATCACACCGAAGAACGGAGTGTTTCTCTTTGTCATATTTACTGACTAAAATGAGCACCATGAAAGATTCACTCTAGATTTGCTGTTATCTCAGAGCAGCAGGGACAAACTGTTACATTTGTCTCTGCATGCCCAGAAAATCCCACTGTCAGAGCTAGGAGATTCTCCCAAAACTATGGATATGCTGTAATTAAACATTGATAAGGCAGTTAGCTGACTTTCCTCAAAGCTCACTGGACTCATAGCCAAACAGAGGAAGGCAGTATTAAGAGGGAGAGGTCAGCAGAGGGAGATAACTCAGTCCAGATGCTTTACACTACAGCCTGGAGTGCTTGCATTGCCTTAATCCCTTTCAGGAAATTAAAGTAATGTACAGTATAGTATGCAGTCTGTAGGGAAAAGTTTGCTGTTGAAGACATTTTTTTACAGAATATTCATGTTCAGTAAAAATACTGTTTCACCAAAGGTTCATCCAGCTTCTTTAAATTTGAAGCCTACAGTTGGAAGAACCGCACCAGCAGGATCAAGACTTTTCCCAAACTTAGGGCTGGGACCCAAAAATGGTTCACAGAGATGTTTTTGTTGAGGTCACCAGTTTGTTAATTATTTAGCTCATTTCCTCGCTAATTTGTTCCTTTTTTGTTAATGTTGGGTAATATTCAGTCAGCTGTTTTGATTAGTTTGTTTATATTATCTATTATATTGTGTATTTGTGTATTTTCATAATTGCACATTTTCTCTTCATTTTCTTATTTTCTTCATTTTTGTCAATTTTCTGGATTATTTTGTTCTTTTTTGTAATGTTTGTTCATAATCTTGATGCTTATTAATTCATGTTCATTTTGTGCAATATTTTGATCATTACTTGTCAATTTTGTGGTTCAAATTCTTCATCGTATGCCTCGTTTTGCTAATTTATCACTTATTTTGTTTGCTTTGATTTAATGTTTAGTGTAGCACATGCTTTCATGGCAAGTTCAACCTTCATTCTTATACATCCTATTATCTTTTGAGATATCAAAATCAAATGTATAATATAATATTCTAAGCATATCACTCAATGCAGATTAATTTAAAGCAATAAAGGAAAATATCATGGATTACAGATGCAGATCATAAAGTATGGAACCCATGGGAAATACCACATTTTTTATTTCCCAAGCTAAAAACATTTGGGAAATACTGCGATAACTCTACAGGCTAGACAATAAAAATATTGCTCAAATCATTCTGTTTAATATGGAAACAATGCATTTGTGCAACAATGTGATTATTCTAAATGTCAAATGTAAGTGGCTGAATTCAAAACAACATAAACAGTTTAAAGGGGCTTGTAATATTTTAATAACATGTCGGAGATGCACAAAGCATAACTACAATATCCACCACCAGTCAAAAGATTGGACACACCTTTTCATTTTTTTTTTCTTTATTTGAAGAGTTTATTTGCTAAAGCAGATAATTCCGTTTGTATACATTTTCAAAAACTTTTTTTAGTTCTTTACTCCAAGTACATAATATCAATCAATCTGAAGCTGAGTGTACTTGACTGAGTATAAATGTCATAACTGAGCAGAGATGCCCAAGAATGGATTTTGGATCCTGAAAGACTTCCATGTGAAGTGTTCATCAAAGTATCAGCTCATTTTTTTCCAAATTGGCATTTTTCTGTTTTTGCAAGTGAACTCTTCAATTATTCATACATTAACACTAAAGACATCCAAACTGTGAAGGAACGTGTATGGACTTATGCAGTAAACAAAAAAGTGTTAAGCAACCAGGAAGTTTTATATTTCAGAATGTCCAAAGTAGCCACATTTAGCTTTGATGGCAGCTTTCTCTCATCAGGTTCATGAAATACCTGGACGTGGAATGGTTTTCAGGTCATATGTGACTTAATTTGTGGCACATCTTGCTTTCTTAATGTGCTTTACACAGTTGTCTTGTGCAGAGGAAGGGTGAGTACAAGGTTGGAATTAATAGCCCTATTAGTGCTTCTACAATTACTGTACAAATCCAGACTATGGAAGAAACAAAAAGACAGTTCATCATTACTTTAAGACATGAAGATCAGTCAATTAGAAACATCTCAATAGGTTTTAATGTGTCCCCGAGTGCAGTCGCCAACACCATCAAACACTATGATGAAACTGACTGTAATGAATTATTTTTCCCTCTGTTTCTGAGGCTGGTGATTCAAATAAACTCTCAACTGCGACAAAAGTAGCTCTTGTTTTTCCTTTCCTGGGACAGTCTTTAAAACATGTTCTTTTTTTTTTACTACATCAATCCATACATGTTCTTTCACACTTTATTTACGTACAATGATGAAAATAAAATTAAACTACGAAGGCAAAGGTGTGTCCAAACTTTTAGCTGGTGTGTATAATAACTGGTCATGAGTACAGGCCTCAGTGTGTGTAATTGTGTGTGACATTCAGGAAAAAGGTACAGTAACTTGGGCAGGATGAGTCTGTCTGCCATCAGTGCCCCCCCAGCACCGATTTTTAATGATTAACAAGCTCTGAAACCCAACCCCGATACTCATTAATAATCCAGTTGGATGCCTTTCATCGGTTCTGCCTCCAAACCATGACTCACGCAAAACACATGCACTTTACATCTTTATAAAGTCACGTTGATTGTTTCACAGTTGATCATGGAACACATGACTTGGAGAAAGAACCTGGGTAGCTTCCTGATTGTCAAGTTTCAAGAGTGACACCGCCTTTAGATGGAGCATAAGGAGCATGTCAGCTTTGTGTAACGCCATACTAGGCACCTCAGAGTAATGCAACCCAAGCCCTCACATGAAAGTCATCTGTTTAATCGACCTTGGGTGTGTGCATGTCTGTGAGTGTTTGTGTGGACTAAAGGGTGGTATAATATCAGGGTGGTTTTAACAGGGCCCTTCATTAGAGTGTCAGACAGCAGAGGGATAAAGAGGAGAGGAAGGGACGAGCACAGTTTCTCTCCCAGTAAACAGCTGCCTCAACATCTCCCGCAGGCTGAGCCAAACCTGTTGCTCAACATGCCAAATCCCCCAAAGCCAAGGGCCTCCTCTTTAGGGGCCATGCTGACCGCAAACCCTTTGAGGACTGAAACACTCATGACCTATTCTGATCACTCTAAGGCCAAAGGACCAACAGCATTCATACAATACGCTGCAACTGACATCCTCATCGCTTTAGCCCACAGCAAAGACTAATGTGTCATGTTTATGGGCAAAGCCGCTGACAGCATGTGTAACATTAATAAGAAAGGCTGCAGAAGGAAAGAAGAGACCATAATAGAACTAATAAACAACTAAACTACAAATATATACACTGTGTTGGGGTACTTTTAGAATGTATTTCAATGTAGATTACAGAATAAATGCCATTGAATGTATTCAACAGGCAATATATTTTAAAGCATCTTAATGGAGCTTTGAGGTTTATTTAAAGACAATGGTGTAAAATAAAAGCAAAGAAAATATGAACTTGCTCAGTGCAGTCAGTCGGTCAAGAGAAATCCGCAAAGCAAGATAAAAAGAGGAAAGTACTGCACAGCCATTTTGAATTTGTGTAGCTTGTGATGTGCAAATCATAATCATAATCAAGATAAAATGTATTAGCTCACTCTCCATGACCAAGTAGAGAATTAAAATATAAATACAAACTAACAAATAATAGTCAAGATAATATTAGCTCCGCCCCTATGAGTCAACTGCCTCTTAACCATGAAAAAGTAACATTATTTACAATCGTCAGCGCTTCAGCCAATCAGAGTTTGTACTGATGAAAGGGGCAGGAAAGTGGGAGGCCCTCAAAAAAAAAGAAAAATCAAATCAACACATACGGGTACAAACAGTACGAGTGTCACAATATGAGGTCTACATTACATTATTATTGGATGTCACATAATACTGGTCAATAAAGCCATAATTATTATATTATTTTATGTTGGGATAACTACATCTGCCACAATATACATTTTTGTTTTATCATTACTTATTTGGCTTCATTTTCTGCTAAATGACTTATAAAATGTTTAAATATTGCTGAGTAATAAATGAAATTTGATGTATTTTGATTCCATGTTGTGAAAGCCAGCACACACAAATGAACTAAAGAAAGAATGAATCGAAAAATCAACAACTACAGGTGTTATTTCTTGAAGGTGTCTTCTTTAACTCTTCTTGCATCACATATCATTTTGTTTTCTTGTTGCATTTTTGAGTCATTTTCATCCTGACAATTTTTTTTCTTTCACAAAAAAAACTATCTTTTGGTTTCTTCAACGTTAACCTGCAACCATAAATCAACCCTCAAATTTAGACTGATGAAATTCAACACCTATGATGAGATTAATGATACTGAATGATATGAAAATGTTTATGGTGATAACATTTTTGTCTCATCGACCAGCTCTAATATAACAGTGTTAATGAAGGTGGCATTCACACCATACTGCTTCCACTGAATATGCATGTAGAGATGTAAGTATATGTTAACACAAAATCAGTGCAATGTTTTATCTGGCAAAATAATTAAGACAACAAATTTTTTCATTACCTTTTTTCACATTGGCAAGTTATCATGAAAGCAGTAAAAAACAAAAATATTTGGATTTAGAATTCCATAATGGAAGATTTTGTTTTGTTCTTGCCTAATTCTCCTGAAATAAGCACAGCACAAAAAAATATGGCTTTTACTTTCATGACAGGGAATAAAAAGATAAAATGTAGTGTTAATGTTCAATTAAGCGTGCAACTGCACAGTCTGCATAGCCTGCTCTAGAAAAACATACAGGTTAATTTGCTTTTAACTTATTGCAGTGGGACTGATTATATTCTGTATATGTATCTTCACGGTCAACTTACACAAAAGAGACAATAATACAGTGGAAGCTCGCACAACGACGATAATCCGTTCCGGCGTCACGGCCGGTCTCCGAATCGGTCGTTGTACGATC
>JAQQAE010013702.1:2593-12650 GCA_029823295.1 Pseudamia nigra | reverse complement strand
ATCACCTGATGAAGAGACTGGTTGGAAAGAAAATGTGCAGTGTCTCGGCCCTTTGTGGCAATGATTGGACACCCCTGCTCTAACTTGTCCATAGGCATGAATGTGAGTGTGAATGGTTGTCTGTCTCTATATGTCAGCCCTGCAATGAACTGGTGACTCATCCAGGGTGTACCCTGCCTTCGCTCAAGTCAGCTGCGATAGGCTCCAGCACCCCCCCTCCCCCGACCCTCATGAGGATTAAGGGGTAGAAAATGGATGGATGGATGGATGGATGGATTTCAGATTTGATTGGAAAAGCTCATTTCTTGCAACCATAAAATAAGCAGATACCTTGCTGTATTACCAGAGAAGATAACATTATTTCATGGCGCCTTTTTTTCCTTGACTGTAGTGAAGTAAAATAGCTCAAAACAAAATAACCTAAAAATGAGACTTAAAGGGCCACATATGGTCTTGGACCTCTGGTGTAATGGACATATTTACTGCTACTCGGATGATGAGGAGCCTGTTAGATTCTGATTGTGAAGTATTTTTGTAACTGAGCCACGTTTGTGTCCTGAACCAGTGAGAGAACATTTGGATTGAATATACAGTATAGAACTGATGTCTGAAATGTAAATGGCAAGAGTGATTACTGATATGTTCGTGTTTGTCTAGTATGTAACTATATGATGTGTTTTGTTTGGAGATAATATTGGCAAGAATCGCAAACTGGCTGAGTTCATATTGATATTTAGAGTCAGATTTTCTGTTTAACCCTCCTTTTAAACCTTTGAGGGTACCCTAAATCTGTTCCTTACAGTGGGTGGATGTCTTTCAAGCATTTTGGACTAGGCTTCATGAAGTCTGTAGTTTATGTTTCTCTTGCATGTTTTTTTGTCTCTGAAAAGAGGGATGCATTTTCTCCATCTCAATCTTCATTTGCATATTCATTTTGGTGAAACAATTTAACCCATACAACTGCAAACAAAACACAGTCACTGTAAATAATCCTTGCATCGGCTACATGGACCAGCATTAATACATTCACAGCTGTGACAAAGATGCATAAAGACTGTTGATGTGCAAGTCTGTGCTTGTCATGCATGGGTTTTGCATTACTGTTGCTTACAGATATGTGATCAGCTATAGTGAGAGCCAGGATATAAATCATACGTAGATATACTGTAGCAGTCATTGATATATAGTTGTAATAAAAATAAATAGATAAATAAAAAGGCTACTGGATCAACTAAGAAAGCAGGTGATTAAAAATGTGTCCCAGCGCAGGTGGACTCCGATATATTTGTGCCTTTCAGGAAAGATTTGGTTAAACTTGGATGACAGCTCACAGAGAACTGCAGACATGGAAGACATACAGAACTAGTTTTCTCTCTGCACTCTTTGACCAGCAGGTTTATCAGAGAGGGGCAGAGAAATTAACCCTGGAAATCCTGTGAGGGGAATCGACTCATATTTGTATATGGTACCACACTGATAGCCTTGCTATGCTAGAGTACTGATTGCCCACACAGACTGATTTCACATGTGTGTAATCTGGATCAGCCTATTTGTGCCTGTGACAGCCACCGTGGTGTGTCTGAACACTCATGGGCTGGCTCAGCATTACCAGGAGAGGAAGTGGTTTCCTGTGTGAAAGTAGGGAAAATAGGGAACAGGGATAGGATAAAGGAAGGTGGCGTGCTAGTCAGTGACTGCATGGAGGGACTGGCTTTGCTGCCAGAAGGCATGCAGCTGTAGAAAGTGGCCCTGAGTTGTCACGTGCTGTTGGGAGCAGGGAGCTCTTGTCGAGGGGGCAGCAGTGAGGTGGAGGCTCCTGGAATCTTCCTTCTCCACCTCCCATCCCTGTTTTTATGTTTATCCTCCAGCACACTATTTATCGCCTTCCTCTTTCTGTCTTGGGGACTCTCCTGTTTTCCTCTTGGCCAGAGAAGGTGTTGGCTGGCTACTGAGATATGAGGGCTGCTGCTGCCCCCTGGTGGCGCCCTGGTCCCTGTGCTCTATGACCTCTTCATCTGACCCCAGCCAACAACACTGGCTCCTCCTGCAGGAGGATAAGACATATACAGTACATCAAAAAAGAAAACCAGTCTTACAACAAACATTGAAGGGAACTAAGTAACATATAACATCTTACCTTTGTCTGTAGTAATGATCATTCTATCAACTCTTGAGTCTCCGAAAACTGTTGATTGGCAAAATACAAACACAAATTAATGACAGAGTTGGTTCAAGTCAGGTGTATTTATGTAGCTCAGTCATGAACTATATATATGAGTCAGTTTTGGCAAAAAAAAAAAAGTTCAAATAATTTTCAAGGACAACACAAGATTGTCAATGAAATTTTATTTTGTTAAAGACTGGTAAACAGCCAACTGTTTTCCAGGATTTCCAGGTGTGTACTTTACCAGCATCACAAATCATAAATTTGCTTCTAGGGCCTTTGTTACTTGTATAATACATAGCAATCTCTGTATTTTGGATATCGGTTTACATATGGGAAAAATGACTCAAAAAGCTTTTAAAGGGAAAAATTGTTGCGAATCCACAGGAAGAACCACAGAGGATTCCTATTGCAGAGCGCACAGAAATGTAACCATACATTATATGCAGGCACAATTTTATTATAATATGCTACCTGTTGGCTAGAGTTAGCTGAGGGTGGGGTGATCACACTTTGGTCCAGTAATGGGTTAACGGGAGCAGCAGAGGGGAGGTGCGTAGCACGCCAGTAAATGTCCAGGTACTCTGCAAGGTGTTCACAGGCATCCTCCAACTGGTTCTCATCCAAGATCACATCAAACATCTCCTAATAAGACAAACATAACAACAGATGAGGGTTTGCGAAAGGTCACTGCATATTTCTACTCTCTTTCAAGGCAGCGAAGTGACATACAGGTGGACACTGAGCCAGTTTATCTCCTGCCATCATCTGCACATTGAGGTGTTTGCTCTGTGACTTCCCCCGAGATTTTATCAGCCTCTGGAGAACCTATGAAGAGATGAGAAAAAAGCAGAGCAAACGTGATAAGAAAAACCCAAAATAAAGCATTTACAGTAAACTGCACCATGAAAATACTACATTTCCTGTAACTGTACTGAACTCAGACCAGTGAAGTAGTACAGGAAGTAATACAAAAGTTGGCAGAACTCTTTTGTTGACTGATTCAATTCAGTTCAGTTCAATAATATGTATTTAGCACAAATCATAATGCAAAATTATCTCTAGGTGCTTCACAGTTCAAGGATGAAGCCTCGGAAAAGTGTACGCAGAGCAACAGAACCTCCAAGAGCAAGCCCAGGACAACAGGGAGGAAAAACATCCTTAAACGGAAGGGAAAAACCTCTGGCAGAACCAGAGCTCTGAGTAGGCAGCCATCTCCCTCAACCGGTCAGGTTAGTGGACACAGGAGAGACAAAAAAAAAAAAAAAATAGAGATCGCACAAACAGCAACACAAGACCAGTCCATGGCCAGCAACTGATGAAGGTTGTTCAAATTGCATGTGCTTAGAGTAACTCCTCATATATACAGGTGTTTCATGATTTTTTTACATGAATCATCAGCAAGTGGACAAAAACCTAGACAGTCAAGTCACCTGCACTAGGATCAGAGTAGTATGCAGAAGACTAGGGAAAATTAATTTACGTAAATTGGAATTATCTGCACTTACAAGTTTAAAGAACATTATGTATCCCTTCCAGAAAATTGACAAAAAAGGTAGTTGGAAGTTGATGTCCAGTGTAGATATGACAGGGGTAGAAGTTTGCTCTGATCTGCTGAAAGTATTTCTTCAGAATAACAAGTCAGGTTCAACAATTGCACAAATCTTTCATTTTCAAGCTATCTTGGTGTACATCTGGACAACAAGACGGACTGGTCCCAATACACAGATGCACTCTTATCGAAAGGGACAGAGTCAGCTATTTTCCTATGTAGGCTCTGAGCCTTAGATGCCTGCACATCCATGAGATGCTGCACATGTTTTACTAGTTAGTGGTTGCAAGTGCATTCTTTTATGCTGTGGTCTGCTTGGGAGGCAGCATCAGACAAAGCGATGTAAAACATATGGGCTGACTGGTTAAAAACGGCTGGACCAGTGGTTGGAGGGAGGCTAGACTCACAGGGGCCTGTGGTAAACAGGTCCACACAGAAGAAGTTGGAGGACATCACGGACAACAAAGACAATCCTCTCCACCTCATTCTGTCCCAACAGAAGAGCAGCTGCAGTGGACGACTGGCATCGCTACACTAACATCACCACAACTGAACTTTACAGGAGATGTATCATCCCCAACACCATCAGAGTGTTCAACACCACAGCGGATGGCAGACTGAAGACGGAAGACATCTGACTGATTTGATCTTTCTTTCTATAAGCTAGTCAGGTAAATTTCCCTAAAAGGGATCAATAAAGTTTATTCACTTCAATCCAGTTCAAATCCACTGTTTGTGACAGAAAATGTATATGATCATCAATATGGAGACTTACTTTGAGAACCTGTGCTCTTTGATTGACCTTAGTCACTTACAATACAGGCAGGTGGTAGGGGTACCTCTCAGCCTTCTTGGCAGTCCTTACCTGATGCACCTGTGTTGTGACCTGGAGGGCAAGGTCAAAACAAAGGTGTTCAGCTCAGGTTTGTTTGGTTGGTAGAAAGTTTGGTAAAAATTTGGCTTTTGACCTTCACCACTCACATTGATCCCTTTTCAAACTTGACCAAGGTCTTGACCTGATACATTGTTGTAATCGGTTTGGCGACCCTGAGCCTCACCATTCAATGCTGAAAATGCTGATACTGCTCACTGCTCACCGTGCTGTGATGATAATACCTCTTCAGCCCAGAGACCGAGAGTAAAACAAGTTCTGCTCACTTTTCCATCACTTTAGGTACAATTCTCCTCACTAAGGCTGTCAAACAAATAACTAAAAGTACAACATTTGCCTCTGAGGTGTAGTTGAGTAAAGTTAGTACAAATATAAGAACTATAATTGTACATTGAGTGAAAAGTCATAGTTTTAATTAGCTCTTTATGTGGATCTGTGCTGTACTTTTGGTGAGGAGACTTTGACGTAGACAATGATAGGAGCCAGAGAGGTTTTGAGGAGCTGTGCAGGGTGGTTGATGGTATCTGCATCCAGGACAACCAGCTGAAGAGACTTGGCCAACTCAAAGATCCTCTCAATCTCACTCTGGACCTCAGCTGGAAGGAACAAGGACCATTCAGCACACTGCTTTGGTTCAGGCTTAAAATAAAAAAATCTATTCTTTAATCTTTATTTAGCAAAAGAAACAGCTATAACAACTTCGCCATCACTCACCTAGACTAGAACGTGTGTTGGATCTCTCCATGATGGCCTTCTTGTTCAGCACTGAGCGCTTCGCCAGTGACAGATCAGCAGTCACCCGTGTAATAGAGATCCTATGAAAGACACGGCTTATCACAATACATCCATAACTTTTCAAAGGAGGTGTTGAACTTGCACTCATCTAAAAATAGATTGTCATCAACATCATATGTTCTATGAACCCTGAAACATGACATGCAGAATCACAGCAACAGCTCAGCCACTCTTTGACAGCGATACTGTTCCACTAAGCTGCAGATGTAGAACACAAAGTGGACAGCTGTACCCACCTGCCGTCAAATCTGTGCTTAAGGAAGTCAAACAAGGCTTTCTGCATCATGTCTGTTACCTAGGTGACACAAAGCAGTAAGAAGAAGAAGAAGAGAAGTAAGGATGGACTGGTGCATCATACACAGCACACGTTTATATGTTTGTCTCATTTGTAATGTTTTTAATGGCAAACATGTCTTTCACATTAGGGCTGGGCAACAGATAGTTATCATGATATAGTTTATTTAGATGGTGACATTTTAATGTTGATGACCTATCATGATATACCTTTTATCATTATAATTTCATCATCCATATGTACAGTATATGCTGTATGTGTATATGTATATACATGTGAGTGCATGTATATGTCTATATATGTACACTGGTCAGCCATAATATTGTGACCAATGACAGGTGAGCAACAGGTGCAGTAATAAAATCAATAATTTTATTACAATGGCACCTGTGAGTGCGTAGGCTATAGTGTGAGGCTGCAAGTGAACATTTAGTCCTTGAAGTTGATGAATTTGAAACTAGAAATTGGGCAGCGTAAGGATGCAAGCAACCGAGACAGGGGCCAAATTGTGATGTCAAGACAGCTGGGTCAAATGTCTCTAAAACTGTGGACAGAACTCCATGAGGAAGGAAGGATGGACAACTAGATCTCAATTCAGTAGAGTATGTAAGAGAACAAAACATTACGACCACATAATGTTGTATAGGTTCCCAATTTTGTTGGCAAAACAGCTCTAACCCAAAACACGAGCTCTACCAGACCTTTGAAAGCTGCTGTAATAACTGGCAGTACATTACACATTATACATAAGCTTGACACATGCTTCAAATGCCGTAAGATCAGAGTATAGGCCTTCATGAACCTACCCTTAGCCTTTGTCACTCCTGTGACAGCCACAAGGCAGTGGTGCTATTTGCCCATAGCTGGGGGTTGTTTTGTGTGGCACCAGGGCGTGTCCACGCGCCGGTGGGCCTGCGTGCCTCACATTCGGGCCCAGCCCGAGGGGGACACACCTCCTCCCTTAATGCGACAGGTTGTATTGGGCTACATCTTACCAGTAGAGGAGAGAAAACTTCCTCTCCCACCTGACTCTAACCTAATTTTACAACACATTTTGTAAATGCTTAATTGAAATGAAATCTGGGTGTTCATCCCTAGACCACTTTTGTTGGGGTACTATCCACTGCAAACTAGAACGCCCATCAAGATCTTTAGGTTTGAAGATGTACTGACCCAGTCGTGTTCCATTACAATTTGGTCCTTGACAAAGTTGCTCAGATCCTTATTTAGTTTGAACAATTTGCTGCTTCCAGTGCTTTGAGGGCTAAATGTTCATTTACTGCCTAATACATCCACCTACTGACAAAAACTTTTGTAACGATATAATCAACATTATGACTATGTCACAGGTGAGTGGTCATAATGTTAAAGATCAGCAGGGATGCATCTTATTCTCACAAGAGTTTCACACACTCCTTTCTGGTCAGACGTTTATATTTCCCAGTATTATTCCAGTGACTACGACTCAGCTGAATAAGCTGAGGTACTCCAGAAAATGTCTAGACTAGAGTGGTACAAACAATATATTTATAAAGTAATAACATGCACTTTACATGCCTGCACGGTTTATGTCTTGTTCTGTGCTGCCTGAGTAATGTGTAGTTGCTGGGCTGGCCCAGTGACTGTCTGCATTATCCTACGTGTGTGTTTTTGCTGCTCTATCTCTAGCTCTGCTCTTTTCTTTTGTCTCTCCTCTGTCCACTAATCCCAGTTGGACAAGGCAGATGGCTGCCTTGTCCAGAGCTCCTGGAGGTTTTCCTTTTCTTTTAAAGAACTTGAATTGTGAAGCGTCTAAAGATCATCTTGGATTATAACTGGCACTATACTAATACAGCTGAATTGAACTGAACTGAATGTCTGTGCTGGACTACAAATCACCGCTTTGTGGGCGGCATTGTAAGTCTAAAGACAAAAATTGCACAACATTCAATCAAAATTAGCAAAATTTTATTTCTCTCAGAAGCGTGAGCACATGGTGGAAAGCGGACATTTTCACACACAGACATTGTCTGTGTGTGTGTGTGTGTCTCTTGTGCATTTTTACATCTTTTGATCATTTGCCAAGTTCATCCTTTTGTATTTTTTTCATTTTGACATCTCTTTGTCTTTATTCTTTCAACATTTTTCATTTTTTTAAATGACATTTATATTCATGCAATTCTTGATTTGTCTTTTACATCTTTGTTACACTGTTGCCACTTTTACATTATTTGTGTATTTACTAGGTACTAAACGGTGGGAACACATTTCCCCGTTGCTGGCCTCTCTTCACTGGCTGCCTGTTACATACGGGATCCAGTTCAAAATACTTATTTTTGTCTTTAAGTCATTAAATGGTCTGGCTCCATCTTATCTTTCTGAGCTGGTGTCTGTTCATGCTCCAGCCAGAACCATGAGGTCCAGCTCCCAGCTGATTTTATCCACTCCAAGGACAAAACTGAAAACTTGAGGTGACAGAGCCTTTTCTGTGGCAGATCCCAAACTCTAGAACAGTCTACCCCTCAATATTAGATCTGCACAAACACTAGAGCATTTTAAAGCTTTACTTAAGACACACTTTTATGGATTGGCTTTTAGCTCAGGTTGAACTGGACATACTTGCTTTGATTGTTGTTGTACAGTATTTTAGTCTAATTTGATTTAATTGTTTTTATATATTTTTTGTATCGTTTAGTGTTGTTCAATTTGTTTTTATTGTATTTACTGCCTTTTTAAGCTTTGTTTTTGACTGTAGTTTTACCCTTCTGTTGTTTTATCTCTTATCCAATTGTAATTTTTAACCTGTAAAGTACTTTGGGCAGCAAGAGCTGTTGTAAATGTGCTATATAAATAAGTTTGACCTTGCCCTTATTTGTATTTTATGCCATCTTCATCATCATTGTGCAGTGTTTTGGTATTTTCAGGTCATTCAGACTGTCTTTGTGGTTTTTCGTGTCTTTTATAATGTTGGATGTTCTATTTCCTCTTACGTGTAATTTTCATCTTTTTACATTTCTTTCATCTTGTTACTTTTTTGCATGTCTTTTAGGTTTTTACGATTTATGATGTTTGCATCTCTGCACATTGCTTTCATCCTTTTACACTTGTCATCATTTTGCACCTATTTTCATGTTGCTTTTGTCTTTTTTAATCATATCCATCTTGTTGAATCTTTTACAAGTTATTTAAACCACATTTATCTTTCATGGTGGACCAAAAACCTTTCAACTTGAAACTGAGTAATGATTTGACATTTACCATCACAATTATTCATATTAACAGATATGAATCAGTACTCCAGTTTTGATAGTGTGAACATTTCTGGTCATATTGCCTAGTTCTATTTGAAATGATACAGCCAAAACTGCAGCAGGATATGTCAAATGTGTAACTAACTGAGAAATAATATTGTCTGCAATTTCCAATAATTACAATCCTCAGCATAATCAGAGACAGATGCAAACATACACATGTGCACTGTGAAAATTTTTTATTTTAAAACAGTCTCGAAAAATGTATGGCTTGTGCAAGTCCTGATGCTCTTTCACAGTGTGACAAAAGATGGAGAAACAGTGTGGGGAAAAAACAGTGCAGGAAAATAGGGCAACAATGTCAAAAAACAATGGCGAGCAACAGAAAATATGTAGAAAAGAGACAATGCAAAGAGAAAGAGAGGGGAAAAGAGATGGAGGCAGGCTGGCGTTCACCACTGGAGCATCCCTGAAGCATATCGCCAGAGCGATGCATAAATATTTCACACACTCACAAAACAAACGGCTTGGCACACAGCCTTCATAGACACAGAGGACAGCATGGCAGAGAGTGAGACATCAAGAAAATGTTGCAGCATGGATACATTCTGTTCAATTACACGCCTCACATTTCAGCACATTCTTCCATATGCTGATAAAGAAAAGCCCTATATGCATTTCTGATGGGGAGTACTGTAAAATATTTCACACGTGAGCTAAACGTAAATCTTCACTCTGATTGGATCTAAGATTTCTGTTGTGCGTGATATAACTTCATCAGGATGTGACTGCAGTGTTTAGTATCAGTGTTAATGGGATAATGGAGGTTTGTGAGATTCCCTCTAGATCCAAATAGCAAAGTCCACACTGGACAATAACATACAGCACAGATTCAACTGGAACAGCAGCAGAAAGAAAATGCCAGACAAGACCGAGCTTTACAGTTCATACATGAAGCATCTATAGCTGCTAGTGCATACAATGTCTACAGTAATAAAATGTAGATATTCTTGTGTTTAATCACCATAATGCCTTAATATGGCTTATACTCTCTTACAAAAAAATTACAAGCACTGGGATTGAAAGGAAAGTGTTTATTTGTCAGGTTCTATAACCAATAGATCTTTTT
>JAQQAE010013701.1:0-12651 GCA_029823295.1 Pseudamia nigra | reverse complement strand
CCCAGCTGACTTGAGCGAAGGCAGGGTACACCCGGGATGAGTCGCCAGTTCATCGCAGGGCTAACACATAGAGACAGTTTTACTCAACATATTTTTATTTTCAAGATCCATTTTTCTTGTGCATTTGTTGAAACAAAACTAAACATTTGCCACAAAACATACATGTAAAAGAAAAGGGTTGTTTTGATGAGTGTTGTTCAGTTTTCCTGTGTGTGCCTTTTGTAATTCTGCAATAAAATAACCAACCTACAAACATTTAGAATATTTGTCTGAAATACATCGAGTGGTTTAGGCATCAAAAACACAAGAACAGCATTTTAATTTAAACTATTTCTATATAAAATACTCTTCTAGCATAGCTTGGTCGCTGCAGGGCCTAAGGACACATTTGTATGTGTAATTGCAGCCTGACACTAGGGAGATGTTTTTCTTTTCTTTTTGTTTCTTTTCTTTCTAAAAGTGAAACTGGGAACTGAAATATTTCCCACAACAGTCCTAATATGCCTTTTCTCTTTTGCAGCCACAGTTCATCTTGTTCGACGGCTGCACGCCAGGTTTCAGGGCATATTCATTATTAAAGCGTTTAATTGCTGATAACCTAAAGCAGTTCAGCTTTGTAAAGCTCTATCTAAATTTGGTGGAAATAAAAATAGAGATGTTTAAAACCCCTCTGGAAATCTGTGTTCTGACTGAAGACCCGATTCTTTTTGTGCATTTTATCTTATAGTAGCCGTCAGACTGTTTTCATTAAGGTTTACCTGTAAATCCGTCTGGTCTCATTAGTCATTCTTTATTGGGGAAGGTTAACACGTATATCAGTGTTTCCTGATTTTTTTCAGCACAAGACCCAGATAAATGTGATGTCTCCATGTAGACTTCATTATACACTGCCAGTCAAAAGTGTGGACACAGCTTCTCTCTGAGTGTTTTTAACATCGCAACAAAATACAACAAAATAATTGACTTTAATTAAGAAAAATGTACAAAATAATTTACTGAATCAACAAATCCAAAAAAAAACGTGGAAAAAGTAGCAAAATGAAAATATAATCAAGTACATTAACCAAATGAAGAATGTAATCATCAAACTGAGCAAAAACTAACTCACAAAGTTTTAAAATAAGCTCAATTTAATGAAATAAGTACATTAAAAATGAACACAATAACCAACAAAACTGAACAAAAGTCAACAAACCAAGCAACAAAATTATATAAATAGATTAAAATGCATAAAATAAGCAACAAATCTTGAGCACATCATGTATTTTTTCATTTGCCCTGTTCTGGATCTGTTGGTTTTTAATGACAGTCAATATGGCCTTTACATTGTTATTACTGAAAAGCTAAATGACCTGTTCAAACATTGTATATGAAGCTGTAATAAATTCAATTTATGATGTTACTCACTACTTCAGTAGTTTATTACAGATACTATTTTTACTCTTATTCAAGCTCTTACTTTTATGTGTACTTCTTTTACTTGAGTCACCAAGATCTTTTTACTTGAGTACTGTTTGTTTACCCATTACTATATAAATGTACAAAACGAACAATCTATTAAAAAATTGAAAAAAAAATTAATATGAAGGGAATGAATAAAACCGTAAGCAGCGTGAATAGAAACTGACAAGAAACAAAATGTACAAAAAGCAACAAAACTTTCTTTTCGATCCACTTGAAGACAGTAAAAGAAAATTATTGATTAAGAAGGTAAAAAAGTGAACAAAATGATCAGCATATGCATGAAAGAAATAAGAAATAAAGTAAGAACAAACAAACAATACTGAACAAATAAAGAGAAAAGAGAATTAATCTATTGTAAAAGACAGAAATTATCAACACAAAACAAAATATACAAAATGGAAAAAGTGAATAGTGCAATAAACAATGGAAAATAATCAATAAAATAAACGATGAAGACAATAAAAATGGAAAAAAAAATAAACAGACAAAAATGAACTATATCACGAACAAAAATAAACACAAATAAATCAAACAGTGACCAAAATGAACAAAATAATAAAGATCATAAAGGAAATGAAATAATAAAAATAATTAAGGAAATGAATGAAGACAATGAAGAACAAAAATCCAATGACAACAGCTTTATAAATCCAGAGTAAATGTGATGAATTCCATTATAACAAACTGCAAACAGTTGGGATGGAAACAGCAGGCTGGCAGTGTGAAGCCCTCTCCTTCCCCCCGTTTGTTCGCATGATCACATGAAACAGCAAATGATGTTTAAAGGGAGGGAAGTCGCGTCCTGTGAGGAGCAGAGGAGCAGAGGGTTTGGAGAGGCGCACCGCCGAGGCGCACGCATGGCAAACGGCCACATCAGTGTCACTGAAGCCTGTGGACGGAAAGACAAGAGAGGAGAGGAGAGGAGAGGAGAGGAGAGGAGAGGAGAGGAGAGGAGGGGAGCGCACAAGTTCAGTGGCCAACTTTGGAGACGCACGATCCTAGTTGTAACCCGGGAAATCAAACCCGGACTTAAAGATGAATAACACGGACAAACTCTGCGCCAACAACCAGACTGAGAACTTTACTGACCCGTCATGTCTGAGGGCGACGGCGCCTCCTCACAGCCACAGCGACATGGCCACTTTCATGCACATCTTCCCGTCCATTTACGGGATTCTGTGCGCGGTCGGGGTCATCGCCAACGGCCTGGTCATCTACGCCGTGGCAGCGTGCAAGAAAAAAGTGGTGTCGGACATCTACGTGCTGAACTTGGCCGTAGCTGACATGTTGTTCCTGCTGGTGATGCCCTTCAACATCCACCAGCTGGTCCGAGACAGGCAGTGGATGTTCGGGGACTTTATGTGCAAAGCGGCGGTGGTGGATGTGAGTAACCAGTTCACCACCGTGGGGATAGTCACTGTGTTGTGCATTGATCGGTGAGTTGAAGGTTTGACTTTTTTTTTGTTTTGTTTTTGGATGCTTTATTTCGTCAAACACTTCATTTTCTGTGTTTCTGGTGATTTTTTTGTTTTTTTAATGCGTCAGTTTATGTCTTGGCTGCATAAGTTTGTAAAGGGAAGGGAAAAAACAGAAATGAGTAAATGAAAGAATTCAATCAAGAAAAGTAATTTAAACAAACAAAGATATGACAATCAAGAAAAGGAACAAAATGGGCACAAGTTCACAAATTTATCAAGGAAATCAGCAAAACTGGCAAAATAAAGAACAAAATGAGCAAAAATTAATAAAGACAATCGAGTAAACAAATTTTAAAAATAAGCAGAGTAAGGGATTAAATGAGCAAAATGGACAATATGTTCTAGAAAACAAATAAAAATCAGCAAAATCAGGATGAATGAATGAATGAATGAATGAAACTTTATTTATAGAACTAAATGGGCAAAAATGAACAAAGCTATCAAGAAAAGGAACAAGATGGGCACACATTTAAAAATTTATCAAGAAAATCTGGAAAATGTAATGAGCAAAAATGAACAAAAACAATCAAGAAAAAAATAGCAAAATAAGGAATTAGATGAGCATTAAAAAATCAAGAAAATCAACACAACTGGGGAAAGATAAACAAAACAACTAAGAAAATTAACACAATGAGCAAAATAAAGAAAGTGAAAGTAAAAATGGTCAAAATGGGGAACAAAATCAAGAAGAAAAGAAGTAAATAATGACAACAATGAATAAACATGAGGAAAAAAATGAACAAAATGATGAAGAAAATGAAAAAAATTAGCAAAAAAAGAGGAAGAAATCAAGAATAAAGAACTAAATAGAAATTAATAAAATGAGAAAACAAAATCAGGATAAAAATACTAAATAATGATAAAAATGAATCAAACCAGGAACAAAATGAGCAAAAATGAACAAAATAATCAAGAAAATAAAGAAAAAGTGAAAAATGTAGGGACATAATCCACAAATTAAAACATTAAACCAAAATGAGCAATATAGAAAACAATAGCCAAAATAATACACAAAGCCAGTAAAATTAACTAAATAATATACAAAAGTACCAAAATAATCAAGAAAATATTTTTTTTAATTATTGAAAAAAGCACTAAATAATAAACAAAATGAAGAAAAAATGAGCAAACTAATCCACAAAATAAAAACATGAGCAAAATAAGAAATGCATATGCTGTCAATCAATCAAAGTAAATAGAGAAGAACTGAACAAAATAACAAAATTAGCAAAAATAATCTACACAGATGAATAAAAATGAACAAAATAATGAAGAAAATTGGCTAAATAATCTGGAAAATAACCAAAAATGAACATAAAAGGAATAAAATAATCTACAAAAATGAAGAAAAATTAGCGAACAATTTCAAAATAAACACCAGAATGAACTAGAAAATCAAGGAAATGAACTTAATGTTGGGAGGTGAATGTGAATAACCAGGTCATTACAGTGGAAACACACAGCGTGTTCTGCATTGGTTGGTAAGTGGCACGCAAAATCACCAAGTTTATGTATTTACTCTTTAAATGTTAAAGATAATACGATGTCCAAGAAAAAAGAAACCCATAAAATGAACAAAGATGAATAACATAATTGCAAAATGCATCTGCTGTCATTCACAACTTGATATTAAAAGGTGCAACATGATCCAGAAAACCAAGAAAATTAACAAAATGAATAAAATAATTGACAAAATAACAAATGGACAAAATAAGCAACAAAATAAACAAAAATGATGAATATAAGGAACAAAATCAACCAAAGTGAACAAAAAAGGAACAATAGAATCCACAAAATAACCCAGATGGAACAAAAATGAGCAAAATAAGCAACAAAATGAGCAGAAATGGGTTAAAAAAGGATAAACTGACATAATATTAACATTATTCATTTTACTATATAGTAAATGAGTCCACTCAGAGCATGTGTCTTATGCTTTCAATGTGAAAGAATCCACAACATGATCAAAAATGGACAAAATTAAATATAAAATCCATGTGCTGCCATTCATCACACCACATACAGGGGGGCAAAGACCATCTTGACAGACAACCATTCACACTCACAGACAATTTAGAGTGACCAATTCACCTAAACCCACCTGGTTGTGGGAGGAAGCTGGAGAACCCGGAGAGAACCCACGCAGACACGGGGAGAACATGCAAACTCCACGTGGAAAGGCCCCACCACCTGGTGTTGGGATTGAACCCAGGACCTTCCAGCTGTGAGGCACAAGTGCTACCCACTGCACCACTGTGTCGCCCTGTGCTGCCATTCACAATATTAAATTGAAACAAACGAAATACAAAATGAACAAAATAGGCGATGCAACCAAAAAACTGAACAAACTACAAAGAGAAATAAACAAAAATGACCAAATCAGCAACAGAATGAGAGAAAATGAGCAAAATAATGATGAAAATGAACAAAAATGACAAAAAGCAACACACTAAATGACAAAAAAATTATTAAAAAACTAATCTTAGAAGTGAACAAAAATGACCAAATAAGCAACAAAAAGAGGGAAAATAAACAAAATAATGAAGGAAACGAACAGAAATTGTAGAAAGCAATGCACAAAATGACCAAAAATTATCAAAATAATCACGGAGATGGACAAAAATGACCAAAGATGAAACAAAATGACAGAAAAATGAACAAAATAATGAACAAAATAAAAAAATGATTAAAAGCAATGCACAAAATGACCAAACATGATCAAAATAATCAAGGAAGTGAACAAAAATTACCAAATAAAAAATAAAATGAGGAAAAAATGAACCAAATAATGAATACAATGAACAAAAAATGATCCGGACAATAAAAATGATAGAAAACAATGCATAAAATGACCAGAGGTGTTCAAAATAATCAAGGACAGGAACAAATGTGTTATTATTTATATAAATGTATGGTGATTTTGAGATGCAGTACTTACATATTACCAATCTCCAGCCATGAATAAAAAGTCTATTTATGTCATGTCAAGCGCATTCGCACATGGTTTCACATGGTGTTTTATAAATAGACTTTAACAACCTACATAAAGTTGCACTAATGGCTCATCAGTAAAGACACAGTGTTTTCTGTTGCCAGGTTCACAGTGTGAATGCATGTGGGATATTTAAGTGTTTTACTGCTAAACATGTTCATTTTACATGTCATCTGCAGAATCTAATGTAACAGTAATGTCATATTTTCTTTCCGTTTTCTCTCCAATACATGACCGTGGGACTCTTTGGAGCTATTTATGTCCCCATCATGATGTCTTTTTTTCCATCAAAATTGCTCTGATTGGAAAAAAAGCAGAGGTTCGGGAAGTTTTCAGCTCAAGACACAAAAAACAATGACTTTTCCAAAGCCCCCGACATTAGGAAAGTCATCATTCACTGTCAACATGGGCGTCAATCCCGGGCGGGGTGGGGGATCCAGACCCCCCCTTTCCATAAAGTTGTCCCACCCCAAAAATTACATTGTAAACCAAAAAAATTTTCATTCAAATAGTATAGTAACATTTGTTAAAGGTATAATACAAGTGGTACTATTTGAAGCCACATTGTTTGACATTTATAATTACTGAAACACCCCCCAACACTTTAACTACCGGTATTTAAATTGAACTATTTAAATTTAAATGATAATAACATGTAAGAATGACAGAATGAAAGGTAGCACCATGTAAAATTAAAATGAACAAAATGAGCAGAAAATCACCAACACAAACAAAAAACCAGAATAAAATGATCGTGGACAGTGGACAAAATAATTGAAATGTAACTTAACCCCTATTCTGAGTCTAAAGTAGCTTGAAATGGCAAAAAGAGGTTGAAAATGTGCATTGATTTGATTGAGACTGTATGTGAGTCTGAATCATCATTTGACTGAATCATGTGAGAAAATGAGAAAGATTGAATTTCTGTACTTGAGAAAGACCATCTAAAAATCAATATCTGGTTAATGGTCTGCTATATTTACAATATTTTTTGCCATTTTCCTGTTATTTCCAAAACCTGAAGTCCTCCAAAGCATATTGTACTGTATGTCCCTGATTGAGTCTAACTCCTTCATATTCCTTCATCTAAATGAGTTTGAAATGTCAGACAGAGGCTGAAAATATGTAAGGATCAGTGTCTGGAAGTCCATGTGGGGATGTGAGACAGGAGGCATTCAAGGACATCAGGAGATCAGAGAATCAAGGAAGAAAATAAACAGAAAGTCCACAAAAAATGAACAAAATATTTGCCAAGATGAACAAAAAAGTCCACACATGGCACAAACTAATCAGCAAAATCAACAAAAATGAGATCAAAAGCAAAAAGACACATTCTAAACTGACACAATATTTACGTCTTTACTGTAAACAAATCCACACACTGAATCACAGGCAGAACCATATAAGAAATGAAAGAGTTTAATTTGCATTTTATGCTTGTCTTTTAACCTGAGAAAGCCATGTCTAACAAGAATCACTTAATAAACTGAATGAAAGCAAATGAACAACAAAACTTGCAAAATGAAAAAACAAAACAAAACATAAATCCACAAAATGAACCAAAAATGTATAATCTTCAAAAATGAGCATAAAATAACAAAATAATCAACAAAAATGAACAAAACCATTAAAAAATATACAAAAATAAATAAAATAATTCAAAAATAAATAAAATAAAAGGAACCAAATTGCATAGAAATACTGTACATCAATTTGTAAACTAAGACAGAAATAAACGACAAAGTAAAACAAACAAAAAAGATTATAGTAATCCGACAAAATAACTCAATGAACCACAACATGAACACAAACATACAAAATAATCCACCAAGTGAACAAAATAAAATTATGCTCAGAAACAAATCAATTAGTAAACAAAATGAACAAAAATGAGAAAACACAAACTAGCAAAAAAAAACCAGTCTGAAAAAATGACAACGAAAGGAGCAAAAGCAAACAAAATAAGCCACAAATGAACAAAATAAGTAGAGACAAACTTTCATTAGTCCCTCAGTGGGGAAATTCAGTGCTACAGCAGCAAAAGCAGCAGGATACATGAAAAAAACTAGACTATATATAAAAAAATAGGAATAATAATAATAGGAATAATAGCACTAGACAGAAATGAGAAATAAACAATATCACATAAATGGTAAAGGAGTATAATAAAATAGGTAAAAATTTACAGCACGGCATTATAAATAATTTACATTGTAAACAGGATTGCACTGAAATATTGCACGTTATATTGCACAATGGTGAGAGACGTTACATTGAATGTTGCACATGATTAAGATGCAACATGTGATGTCATCTCTGATGGACAGATCATTCTCCTCTCTCCAACCCCTTTCCACGGGTTCAAGGGGTCATCCCAGGACAGAGCTGGCCTTCAGTCTGTCCGGCCTCTTCCTGTCTGCTGCTGAGATGCCACTGATCCAGCAGACCGCTCCGGTAAAGATGGCTGATGCCACCACACAGTCAAAGAAGGTCTTAAGGAGTGTCCCCTGCACTCCAAAAAACCTCAGCCTCTTCAGCAGGGACAGTCTGCTCTGACCCTTCCTGTAGAGGGCAGCACCTGAAGTATCCCGTCCAGTTTATTGTTCAGATGAACACCCAGGTATTTGTAAGATGTCACCATCTCAATGTCTGTTCTCTGGATGTTCACTGGCTCTGGAGGAGAGCATTGTCTCCTGTGGAAATCCACCACTAGTGCTTTGGTTTTCCACACGTTGATCTGGAGGCGGTTCTGCAGGCATTAGTTCACAAAGTCCAGGATCAGACGCCTGTACTCTCCACTGTGGTCCTCAGAGATGAGTCCAATGATTGTCGAGTCATCTGAGAACTTCTGCAGGTGACAGGCTGTAGAAAAAGTCTGCAGTGTATAGGGTGAAGAGAAATGGCGCCAGAACCGTCCATTGTGGGGCCCGTATACCACACAGAACCAGACCTGACACACAATACCTGGTCCTCACATACTGGGGTCAATTGGTTAAGTAATCCACAATCCAGGATGTGAGGTGGAGATCTACTCCAGCATGCTCCAGCTTGTCTGTCAGAAATACTGGCTGTATGGTGTTGAAAGCAGGGGAGAAATCAAAGAACATGATCCTCACAGTGCTTCTAGCCTTTTCCAGACGAGAGAGAGCTCTGTCCTGTAGTTCGACACCAAAGTAGGGTTGATAAGTGAACTGAAGCAGGTTCGGTGCCGGTGTCACCACAGGGCACAGATGGGACAGCGCCTGACATTCCAGGATCTTCATCAGGGCCTGTAGCTGCTGAGGTCCTTGGGGTGCCTCAATCGCATAGTTAAGACCTTGTGACTTTTAAATGATGTGGTATGTAGATTTTTTTGGTGGAATGCTCTCTTCCAGCAGGACATGAGTAATTAAAATATAAAACTGTGTGTGACTGTGAAAATGTTGCCACATACACATTTAAAGCGCTTCATCAAACAAAACACACAATAGAGGCCAGAGGAGGAAATCTTACCTATTATGTGGACTCCTCTGGGATGATATTAAAAGAGAAAATGCTCCAGTCTGCAGGAGAATAAATATCAATGCAACTCAGAAAGTCTCCCAGCCCATTCTGGTGTAAATCGCCTACTTTCATAGGCATCAATAGACACATTTTCATCCTAAACTGATACAGAAAAGGAACCAAAATGAGATGCTTCAAGGCGAAAGATTGCCCACTGTAGCTGAAAATTATGTGACTGAAATGAAGTGAGAATTCTAGTCATAAATGAGCAAAATAGACAACAAAATAAGCAAAAATGAATTAAAGTTGTGAAGATAGTGAACAGACCATTCTTTGAAATGAACATAATAAGCAGCAAAATGAACTGATTTAGCAAAAAAAGAAGAAAATAATAGTATATAAATGAATAACTTATTTATTTTTCAAAACGGAACAATACATATTAATGAACCTTTACATGTAAATATGTGAGATTAACTGGTTAATTTCCTTCTCCAGTCCTAGTGGCGGGTTGATGCCAATGACATCAATAAGAGACAATAAAAATAAGAACAACACATACAAACAAATATAGAAAACAAGCAGACAACATACACTGTAGCAGACCACAGCACAAGAGTTGGGGACTACAAAAGTTATTGCACAGGATGGTAAATAACCTATTTATACACTTAAAACACTAAAATTACTAAAGAAATCCAAGAATCCTCCCTGAACTCTCTACCTACAGTATGAACACAGAGACTTCACGATAACACCCGATACTCCCACACCTACCTAGACATTTGATACTGTCGGTTTCCTAAAGAAGATGTCAAAGACTCCTTTACCTTTTTTGTGTTATTGATGCGCTGACACACAATTTCTTATGAATCTGTTTATACCGTGTCAACAGCCCAAATAAATCTGCAGCTCCACACATGAAAGTCACTACGCTGTCCTACAAAGGCAGGAGACAGGAACTCCATATTTGGTCAAAGCTAAAAGGTCCATATTTTAACACATTTACACCGATTTGGCTTCGATACTACATATCTGTTTGTGTCTGTTGAATACCTCCATGAAAGTGTTTTTCCGGTGACCTCTCTATGTCACGCACTCTTATTTCACTGTTAGGTGTCATACACAGTCAAATACAAAGCAGTACAAACTTCAAAACAGTACAGTAGAAGGATTTTAAATCACTAGACAGGAGAGGTCATGTTGTCTTTCATTACAGGAAATTAAAACACTTTTATTCCATTTGTGGTTATATAATTCACTATAAAGATTAAAGAGAATTGTTCATCATAATAAACCAGCATCAATAGATAATCACAATAGCTCAGTGGGTACAGTAACTTCTGACTTACAGTGTTTTGCTATACAAGTAACCCTAGGGTTACATGTGGAGGGTGTGGGACTTCAAAACCCAACATCGATACCAACTCAGAAATAACTTATTAGTGGTCCAATCAACCCACTGTCACTCCAAAGTCATCACATACTAACACGCTGAGAGCCTGAGCTCATCAAAATGTCACATACAAGGCAGCATGTGACCACGTGATGTTCAGTCTGCATCTTTCTAGTAGGTAGAGGTAGGGCTGGTTATGATGGAGCTTCCATGTGGGAGACTAAGTATTGACTGTTCTGTGCAGTGTATATTTACCCTCGCCAAATCATAGAAAGTAACAATAATTGAGTACTTTTTCTGTTTACTGGCTACGAGAGGGACAACCTTATACCTCTCTTACTGTATATCCTCCCCCTTTACAAGCCTTCTGCAGAGATGACCTCATGCTTTAGCACTTATGAGATTATTTTTGTAAATTATTGTCATAAAAGCCAAATTATATTGACAATAATTCAATGTATCATGCAGTAGAAGGTGAAAGCATCCAAAGGGGTGAATGGTTTTCCCTGTGTTTCCTAAGACTTCACTGATGAATAAGAAGAGCAGTGGATGAATAGGAGGGTGGCTGCTGCTGGTGCTGCATGAAGTTGTTTGTTCTTTGGTGGTGTTTTTCCTTTACTGTCAGAAAACCAGAGAAATCAATAACACAGACATAAAGGTTGATGCAATTTGTCACCTTTATTGCAGCAGATTCTTCTGTATGAAACTAAATGGATGTTAGAACATCTGCAGGCACAGTGCATTTCGTTTTCAGTGCTGTTACATCTGACAGCGCATGTTTTTGCACGTTTTTGATCCTATCAGTGTCGGTGCTCACTGTCCACACGCTGAGCATTGATTTATGCCTATTGATTCAACTCCCGGACTAATAGCGCATTATTTATCTGTGACAGAGTAATCCAGCTTATGTTGGTGATCAGAATGTAAGCTATGGATTTATGGGCAAGGGTAATTGTTTTTGTACCTGGAGACCTTAATAGTTTCAAGACCTGTTTAATCTCATCACACAGGCAAACACATGCACGTAAAAACAAACATTCATTTCTGGAAACATTGATGTGAAATGTAAGCAGAACAGGCCTAAACTTGGACCCTAACTGTAACCTAGAACAACTTAATGTCATATTATCTGCAAGAAAAACACATTCTCACTCCCAAGTCTTCATATACTGATGCTTGGTTACATCCTAAGTCATCTCATTTGATGCGCTGAGAGCCTGATCTGGTCAATATGTGATGTATAAGGTAGCACCGAGTTACATGACGTTAAGTCTGCAGCTTGCTAGTAGGCAGCAGTAGGGGTGTCTAATCCTTATCCTGACCCCTTCCCCTAACCCTAAGGAAGCCCCCATCACATCAACCACACTGTACTGCCACTCAGAAAGAAGCTTTTAAATGGTAAATGGTCTTGCACTTAAATAGCGCCTTTAAACCCTACGACACTCAAAGCGCTTTGCACTGCTTTCCATTTCCCCATCTTTCTTCTTTCTTCCGGCTGCCAGAGAGAGAGGACACATTTCTATCTGCTCCCGTCCCCGTTCCCTGCTTCTATGTCTGTCGGCGTGTTTTTTGTGCTCAAAAAACACACCGACAGACGTGTTTGAGTTTAGAGCGTCTCCCCTCTAAACTCAAAAACAACATGGAATTTACCAACTGGACCTCAGTGAAATTGACACACAGGAGACGAGTCGAGGGGAACCCAAGGTCCTCTGAGGACAGCGGCTGCTGGACACGTATGGGGTCGGTGGAAGCACGGAAACCTATGTGTATTTTGAGACGCTGTCCACTGGGGATGTGATGGATATTTATCTATTTGGAACCATGATAACAGGATTTAT
>JAQQAE010013700.1:0-12651 GCA_029823295.1 Pseudamia nigra | reverse complement strand
CACATAGGAACCGGTTATTTATCAGAAAAATCACATAGCAACCGGTTATTTATCAGAAAAATCACATAGGAACCGGTTATTTATCAGAAAAATCACATAGCAACCGGTTATTTGTCAGAAAAATCACATATGAACCGGTTATTTATCAGAAAAATCACATAGCAACCGGTTATTTGTCAGAAAAATCACATAGCAACCGGTTATTTATAAGAAAAATCACATATGAACCGGTTATTTGTCAGAAAAATCACATAGCAACCGGTTATTTATAAGAAAAATCACATATGAACCGGTTATTTATAAGATGTACAAACATCTCTGTAGAAATGAACAGAACAAGGAGTTAAATGTAGAAAATAATGAACAATATAATCCAGACAAGTTGTAGAACACATGTATCTTATTAGTGACGACCCACTGTTGGGGGGGTCGGGGGGGTCATGCAGTGTAATCACCTCTAATGTGCTCATTTATTTCATTCATTCGCTCACATTCGGGTTGGGGTTTGTTCCTGATGGTTGTGTCGTGACCCCCAGCTGAGGCCAGCGTTCCGGAGACTCGTCCTCCTCGTCCGTTCGTCATCCACATGAGGGATGGTGGGAACATGGCGCCGTCGATCCGGAGAGACGGCGGAGTCTGGAACCAGACCCGCAGTCTGCTCTACAAGAACCTGCTCATCAAGTGGAGGACCAAGCAGCAGAGTCTGCAGGTAAGTCCCGAGTCAGCGTCCCTCTATCGATTCAGACTGAGGCCAGTCAAAAGTCTGGACACATCTCCTCCTCCAGTGTGTATTCTTTATTTGTATTATTTTCCACATTAATCCTGAAGACATGCAAACTGCGGAAGAACACGTGTGAAATTATGGAGGAAACATAAAAGAACATGTTCTCTATTTTAGATTGAAATTAGACACATGTAGCTTTGATTTAGCTTCAGATTCACCACGTCATCATGTGAACATCCTTCTGTTCACAGGTGTGTCATTTGTACCTGTGTTAGTGCTACGACAATAACTGTGTGAAATGATTGTCTGTGTTTTCTCTCCGTTGAGTGTTTGGTTGTTTTTTGTGATCTTGCGTCTGCTCCGTGTTCCATCGTCCAGGAGCTGATCCTCCCCCTGCTGCTGCTCGGCCTCCTCATCCTCATCAGCAAACTGAACCCTCATGTTTACTACGGCGGCATCAGCACCAAGGAGCTGGAGCCGGACAGCCACATCTTCAGAGGGTTGGGGTACACCCCCATCACCAACGTCACCAACCACATCATGGAAGAGGTGGCCCAAGAGATGCGTAAGTTACCAGCTGAAGGTAGAGTGGGTGGGGTCGGAGGCGGGGTCCAGGTACCGGTTGGCTGCGTAGTGACGAGGGTCTGCGTCGCGTACATGTTTGTGGTGTCGTTCTGCCGCCGCTGACGTTCCGGTGGGTTTGTGGTCTCAGACATGCAGGACCGTCTGGAGATGTTTGCCAGCGAGGAGGATCTGGAGAACGCCAGCCTGTATGAACCATCCAGTTATGTGGGTGTGGTCTTCATGGACAGCTCCGCCTCCTCCTACAGACTGCGCTTCCCCTACAACCAGCTGCCTCTGCCCAGCGACTACACAGAGACCATAGGTAACAGCGTTCATGTAGTTCTGGAGAAGCACTGGTTTTAATGTAAACACGGAACATCAAACCCACAAACAAATTCATATGTACATAAAAGCTGGAAATGGAACACGCTCACAGGGACGTCACCTGACATCAAAAGTAAGACACAAAGATTAAATAAGTGTTAGCATTTGTGAACTGATCTGTGTTGTAATCTCATTACTCAGTGATTCAAATCATTTTTCTCGTCAAAAATCACGGCGTATGCGTATTTCCTCTTCAAACACTGAGATACGTGACGTGAGGCACCATGGATTACACATCCTGTTTGTCTTCTATCATGTGTATGGAGTCTTCTGTTATAGATAGCACCTTTAATTTTACTGATTGTGAGATAAAACTGCACTGAAAAAGCCGCGGGTGAAGCAAACAGTACCGCTGCTTCAACAAAGGGGGCGTAGGTGAGCCCTTTTGTAAATCTGACTGTGAAAAAGTCTGACCAGACCAGCCGCACACCTCACCACACATCATCGGTAAATATTCATTCAATCCAACATGACACTTTGTCCTGTTTCTTCTCCGTCCTCTGTGTCTTCAGCAAACTGTTTCTCCAGTGCAAACTGCAGAGCAGCCAACTACTGGCATTCAGGATTCATCCGCCTGCAGGCTCTGATCGACGCCGCCATCATCCAGGTGGGTCTGTGCGTCCTCGTCCAGGTGGGTCTGTCCGTCCTCATCCAGGTGGGTCTGTCTGTCCTGGTCCAGGCGAGTCTGTCCGTCCTCGTCCAGGTGGGTCTGTCCGTCCTCGTCCAGGCGGGTCTGTCTGTCCTGGTTCAGGTGAGTCTGTCCGTCCTGGTCCAGGTGGGTCTTGCCTCACTGTGTCCTTGTCCTGTGTCCAGATGCAGACAAAGCGTTCCGTCCGCAGTGAGATGAACCTGAAGGTGGTGATGATGGGACAGCCCGGCTCCGTGGAGGTGGAGAAGTTCCCTCACGCCCTCATCTCCATCTACCTGGTGCTCGCCTTCACGCCCTTCGTCACCTTCCTCATTGTCAACGTGGCGGCGGAGAAGGAGCACCGCCTCAAAGACACCATGAGCATGATGGGACTGTACGACAGCGCCTTCTGGTGAGGACAAGGACGGGGGCAGTCGGGGGGTCCACGTGCCCATGTGTCCACAGAGGCATCTGTGATAACTGTCTCTGCTGTCTCAGGTTGTCCTGGGGACTCCTGTACGCTGCTCTGGTCACCACCATGTCCATCTTGATGTCCGTCATCGCCACATACACCGCACTGTTCCCCAACAGCGACTTCTTCGTCGTCTTCTTCCTCATCTTCCTTTACGGGATTTCCTCCGTGAGTATGATGTCTGCGTGTCCTCATGTGTTCTTTCTGTTTCTGTCCTCAGACGTCCTTCATGTCTCCGTGTCTCTGTCCTCAGATCTTCTTCTCCTTCATGCTGACTCCACTGTTTAAGAAGCCGAAGTTTGCGAGCACTGTGGGTTCTATGCTGACCGTCGTCTTCGGCTGTCTGTCCCTCTTCACCGTCCTCATGAGAGACTTCCCTCAGCCTCTGGTCTGGCTACTGTGTCTCTTGTCCCCCAGCGCCTTCTCCATCGGCATCGCTCAGGTACAAACCACATACAAACTCTGTCTCTGACGGACAGATGAGGACAGATGGAAATAATGTGATGAGATGAAAAGGACAAAAAATGGACATACAAGACACAACAAGAGGAACTTGTAAAGATCAGGGTTAAAATCAGGTGGTTTACCTGAGGTTCATACAGGTGTGTTTGTTTACCGCTGGTTTGTTGTTGTTCACAGGTGGTTTGTCGTTGTTTACCGGTTTTTTGTCGTTGTTTACCGGTTGTTTACTGGTTGTTTGTTGTTGTTTACAGGTTGTTTACCTGGAGGCTCAGGGAGACGGTGCAGTCTTCTCGTCTCTCACAAGTGGTCCTCATCCTCTCTACGTCCCCCTGGTGATGCTGGTGCTGGACTGTGTCCTCTACCTGCTGCTGGCCCTTTACCTAGACCAGGTGCTACCAGGTGAGGAGACCCCCCCCCTACATGCAGTACAGGTCAAAAGTGTGGACACATCTTCACCTTCAATATTATTTATGTATTATTTGGACAGAGGAGAAAAGAGAAAAGAAAAGCATAGAGATGGAACAACATGGACACTGGACGATGTCTGTTGACATGCAGCAAGGACATTAAGAGACCTAGAACAGAGACCTAGAAACTTCGGGCAGAGACCTACAGCCCTAGGGCAGAGACCTAGAACAGAGACCTACAGCCCTAGGGCAGAGACCTAGAGCAGAGACCTAGAAACCTCGGGCAGAGACCTACAGCCCTAGGGCAGAGACCTAGAGCAGAGACCTAGAAACCTCGGGCAGAGACCTACAGCCCTAGGGCAGAGGGAGGAAGCACACAAATATGACAGGATGTTTGAGGATGAACCAAAGCCACCAGTAAGTGCAGATGTTGGAGAGCGATATTCAATGAATTCAACCAGAACTCTTCACTTCAGTAACACACTGTTTACACACTCAATAAAATATGAAGCTTTATCTGAGAATCCACTCGCTGAATATAAAATAATGTTCTATTAAAACTATTCAGGCATTAATCAAAAGTATGACATGATAATCACAACATTTCACAAACAGACAGGATACTCTGTCATGACAATGAACCACAACTGGGAGAGGTTTGTCTCCACCAGCTTGCTCTGTTTGTTGCTTGGCAACATGACTCTTTCCATGTGGAATGCAAAGGAGTCACGTATCCAGTCGTCCTCCCTCTGGTTTTGGGTAATGTAGTCATTAAACTGCTCCAGAAGTTTGTTCACATGTATCATGATCATTTCCTTCATTACTTTTTTTTTTTACTGTCGTGTCCAGTTTCTGTCCCTCAGGGCAGACATTGAGGACATGTCCAACCAGCTTTTACAAACATAACTTGCCCACAAGGAGATCTTTTTTTTGTTTTGTAAAGCATCAAATTTGTCATATTGTTTAAAAATGTTGAGCCCCCCCCCCCCTGCAAAGAGACATTCAATGTGTTTAATTGTTCACGACGTATGTGAGTCACACACTGTTATTAAAAAGGTGTAAGAGGAGAACTGTTGTGTGACGTACCCTCTAAAGCAGGGGTGGGCAACCCGGGCCGGAGTCCTGCTCGTTTTCCAACTGTCTCTGCCCCCCCCACTGTATCTTCAGCTTCTGATTGACTGAACACACCTGATCCAGCGAATCAACAGTGAATAGGGCAGAGACAGTTGGAAAACATGCAGGGACACCGGCCCTCAGGACCTGGAACTGCCCACCCCTGCTCTAAAGCCACCTACACATGTTCATGACCAAGATCTGGAGAGTTTTTAAACCTGATGTTCTTTACACGGTTGAAGGGAGTTTGTACGTGGACATCTTTTAATGTTCCATGAAACATTGGAACCACATCCATTTCCTGTGAGTGTCTCAGATGCAAAAACAAAGGTTCACGTTGACCCCGAGTTTAATCCATCAGCTGTGACACAACACACATCCAGCTTAGACGCTGAATTCAACAAAGTCAGCAGCCCTAGTGGTGCTACTACAACTACCGTACAAATCCCTGTTACGTCACCGACAGTGTTTGATGGTTTTGTCGACTGCACTCAGACGCAGAGTTCTTAGGACATTTATCCCAGGCTCTACTTCCTGTGCAGGTGAGTTTGGAATGAGGCGGTCCTTGGTGTACTTCCTGAAGCCTTCCTATTGGTCGAAGCGCAGCAAGCGGTACGTGGAGGTGAGCTCGGTGTACGACACGGAGGTGAACGGAGCGTCGGGAGGAGACGAGTCTGTGGAACCGGTTTCACCAGAGTTCAGAGGGAAAGAAGCCATCCGGTAACTGTCTCCATCTTCTACTCGCAGCAAACATCACATCCAACAAAAGAACAGAAATAATGTCCCACAAAGGCAGCAGCGTTGACAAAAATTTGGGTTAAATAAATACGCGATGATTTTAACAAGATTGAAACCGACACAAAGACAACATGTCAGGTGTTGAGACATTTGTTTTTTAAAATAGAAAATGAGCTCATTTTGAATTTGCTGCTAGCGACTGGGGAGGGGGGAGGGTGACCTGCACATTAGTGATGGCAGTATTAACGCTGAACAATATGTAGAGGATTTGGTTCAAGATATGCTGCCTATTAGACGTCTAATCTTATCCAGACGACGTCAAACCACAGTGTGCATATGTTCCAGCAGCATTGCTCTGTAGCAGGAGAGTCCTGGTGCTGAACTGACCTGACCCGGACTGATCTCATGTTGTCTTTTGGTTTTTCAATTAAATATTGGATGTCACTTTTTTGCAAATTGTCACATCCTTTTATTTGCATTTTACGCAGCCAACTTTTTTAGAAACGGGTTTGTGAATCCATTCATGGTTCAGAATTAGGATGAAGTACAGTTTGACTTTGAGGAGTGTTGTTCACATTTCCTCCTGTTTCCATCTTCCCTGCTTTCAGCATCCACAATATCCGTAAAGTTTACAAAGAGAAGGACAACATGGTGGAGGCTCTGAGAGGTCAGTGTGTTTACCTGTAAAACACCTTCATTACAACTGTCCACACCCGGGCTTTACCCTCTGCTCCTGGTTTGTCTGCTCAGGTTTGACCTTTGACATCTACGAGGGTCAGATCACCGCCTTGCTGGGTCACAGCGGAGCCGGCAAGTCCACGCTCATGAACATCCTGTGCGGGATCTGCCCGCCGACTGCTGGCTCTGCCTCCATCTATGGCTGCCCGGTGGCGGAGATGGCAGAGGGGGCGGACATGAAGCAGCTGGTTGGCATCTGTCCTCAATTCAACATCATTTTTGACGTCCTCACGGTGGAGGAACATCTGAGAATCTTTGCCGCCATCAAAGGGATCCGGGCGGCAGACATGGACGCCGAGGTACTGAGGGACTTTACAATGGATCAGACACCTGGTGACGTTTGTTAGAGCTGGAAGATACAGTCCACATTAGTAACTGTCAGGATAACAGACTAGTCATCACTGCAATAAAGTTTAAAAGATCAGTGTTTGTCCTTAGTTTAATTTAAGAAAAGATATGAAACGAAAATGGAAAATACAAAAATACGCAGAAATGAGAAAAGAAAACAAAGATGATGTAACTGATGTGAATGAAGTACGAACAAATATGAAAAGAATAAAAACTGACCGGCGTTGTTGACTAACACCAGTTGTGACACTGTGGTGTTTGCTGACAGGTGTCCAAGGTGCTGAAGGACCTGGATCTGGAGAAGATCATGAGTGCTCAGGCCAAGAACCTGAGTGGGGGCCAGAAAAGGAAACTATCAGTGGGCATTGCCATCCTGGGGGACCCCAAGGTCAGAACCGTGTTCATCATTCTGAACATGAATATTCTTTGAAGGTATGTGAGGAGTACTGTTGGTGTCTCTGTTCGGATCGTGTCCTGTTTCTGTCTTCAGATCCTTCTCCTGGACGAGCCCACGGCTGGCATGGATCCATGTTCCAGACACCAGGTCTGGTCTCTGTTGAAGAGCCGACGAGCAGGAAGAGTGACCGTCCTCAGCACCCACTACATGGATGAGGCTGACATCCTAGCAGGTACACACTGATCTGCTGTCAGATCTGAGTTACTTTTGTTCCTTCTGGAGTCTGCTTAAAATGAATGGTGCTGCTGCTGCTGGTTCATTCAGGGACGCTATGGGTTGTGGAACAGGAGGACGTATGGTCCTGGACTTCACAGTTCACTACAGTACCTGTTAGACTGGGCACTTAGAGGGTTGTACAGAGTCAGGGTCTTTCCATTGGTTGGGGACGGGGCTACAGCAGTTGTTGGAGTGGAGCAGTGGAGAGGCTAACGGCGCCTGGTTAGTGCACCTGTGTGGGTGTGTGGAGGGATGGTCCATTGGGGAGCCAGGCCTGGTTGGTGACTGGGAGATGTTTGTGTGGTTATTAACCGTCCACCCTGTGTGTTTGCAGATCGTAAAGCTGTGATCTCTCAGGGTCAGCTGAAATGCGTGGGCTCTTCTCTCTACCTCAAGATCAAATGTGGAGTGGGTTATCATCTCAGGTACGTTCATTCAGAAACACACCTGATCCGTTCAAGTCAACTAAGACTTCAGACTACAGCTGGGACAGACGTCATAAAATATGATAAATACTGTCATCTCCTCTGTCCACTAACCCGTTGATGGAGACAGTTGTCCTTCTACCCAGAGCCCGGGTTTTCCTGGATTATCATCCTCTCCCAGTCTTGATCTGAATTCACACATTCCTACTTCTTTTCTCAGGATGATTATTGCCTGTTTCTTTCTTCAGGATGTCCGTCAGAGGGTCATGTGATGCCGAAACCATCTCATCGTTGGTCAAACATCACGTTCCCAAAGCCTCATTATCACGTCAACATGAGGCTGAGCTCACCTTCACGCTGCCATTTGAGAGCATGGACACCTTTCCAGGTGATCTGCTTTCATTCTTCTGGTTTGTAGTAAATACATGATCCAGTGTTCACAGTATGTTTTCTATTGGCTGAAACACAGAGCACACCTGGGCACCAACTGACTCATCTTAGTTTAATTTGTATTTTTACTTCTCTCTGAACTGTTTTGAAATTGGGGTTGCAGAGCCGTGTTGAGCCTCCACCATAAGTCCACCCTGACATCGTAACGGAATTAACCAACGACGTGTGAATCTAGTTGACATCAGATGTGTTTATCACAGATCGGTGTCAGTTTGATGTTTATCAGTATTTACTCACGATGACTTTTGGCTCAGGCCTGTTTTCGGAGCTCGACTCTCGGCCGGGCCTGGGAATCATCAACTACGGTGTTTCAATGACCACCCTGGAGGATGTTTTCCTCCGACTGGAGGCGGAGGCTGAAGTAGACCAGGCTGGTAAGACATCCAGTCCAACCACTTTAAAAAACACATTTTTAAATAAACTTGTTGCACAATGTGTTTAACGTTTACCCCATAGTCTGGAGGCCCATTGGTTTTCATGCAGACCTGTCAATCAAAGAGTCTATGCACTTAATTCTGAACTCACCTGTTGAGATGATCCACAGGGCTGTGTTTGTACAGAGATGAGGGACAGGGTTTGATTGACAGGTGCATGTGACCCACAGGTCCTCCCGGTTTCAGATCACAGCTCGTATGCATGTGTATATTTGTCAGATTACAGTGTGTTTAACCGGGAGCAGGCGGACGACGAGGCCGACTCTTCATCTCTGGACGACACCGACCAGCGTCTGCTGACGTTTTCAGACAGTAAGGCTGACATGGTGGCGGGTCACGCTCTGTGGAGGCAGCAGTTCAGCGCCGTGGCCTGGCTGCACATGCTCAACATGAGGAGGGAGAGGAAGGCATTTGTCTACACGTGAGTCCAAAAATGTACTGTAGTCACACCTGCACACGTTGTCATGTGACATCTACTTAACACCCGCTGTAGACTGAAGTTTGTGATGATGATGGGGAAAGATGTACCTGAGGTACACGTCAAGTATTTGTGTTTCGTAACAGACATGAGACAAAAATGATGCAAAAGGCCAAAGTCCTCCAGTCTGCAAATTTTGAATTAGTTTCCGTTTAGACGTAAAGGTCAGAATGAGGTTTGGAAAGAGTTTCTGGTGTTGGATTAACTTTTGACTTGTTTGGTTTCTTCCAGTCTGGCTCTGTTCCTCGTCTTCGTGGCTGCTGTGCTGGTTCTTTCTCTGGTCACTGGAAACATCCAGATCCACTCTCCGGACCGACAGTTCCTCCCCATCTACCTGCTGAGACGGAACCAGGCCCCCCATCGCTACGCCACCAGCCTGCTGGTCCAGAACTCCTCAGGTCTGTCAGATGCACATCGTTCTTCAGTGTGTTGCTGGCATATTGTCTTTTCACATGATTTTTTAATCTGAAATGTCCTTTTCTTGTCAGATTCAGAAATTTCAGACTTCATCCACAACCTGGAGTCTCAGGACCTTAAGGTGGAGATGATGAAGTACAGTGACTACATGTCTGCAGCGCCACACAGCGCCGCCATCAACGTCACCGGATCCAGCAAGGTGCACACAATATTCACTTCAGTTCATATATAATAATGTCCAGTCCCTATTAATTCAAGGTTAAATGCTGACTGACTGTTCACAGGGCTTCAGATACTCCATCGCCTTCAACAGCACCACCGTCCACTCGTTACCGATGGCCGTGAACATCCTGAGTAACGCTTTGCTACGAGGCCTGAATGGGACCGGACACATTCGCACCTGGACCAAACCCTTTGACTATGTGAGTTTGGGTCACACTGGGCTTTATTCATTTTTTAACTTTTGGCCTTGGATTATTTTTGAAGTCCTCTTTGCGTTGTGCAGAAACTCCCGGATGCGACATCTTACGCTCTGGTCTACATCGAGGCTATCATCCTGGGGATGCTGGCGGCTGGAATGCCTGCGTACTTCGCCATGGATCACACCAGAGACCGGGAGGTACAGGATTCCTGACACACCTGTAGCTTAGCTCTCACATGATATGTGCCTCTGCCGCCTGTCCTGTTCTCGCAGTAAGCATGGTGTTCACTTCCTGTTGTCACTCAGATGTGTGTCGTAGTTCTGCTGTTTTCACTTCTGTTTTCTGTGGCTTCAATTGTGACGTCTGTTCATGTTACTCAAGCGCTCGTCTTCCAAAAGCACCTCACGTCCTAGCATTAACTCTTAGCGGATATTTCTACCGTGTCTTCTCCGTGTGCCTGTGTCATCTGCTTCTTCACAGATAATGGTATCGGTAATAAATGTAGTGATTTCTTGTCACTGGAGGTCAGACTCGTGAACTGGAAAACAAGCTGAGTGACGGGATAGCTGGTGACTGTTTGTGCCAAGAAGCGTAGTTCTAAGAAGCACAGAGGTCACCATGTGTCGGTCTGTGGTGTCCGGGTAACTCATCCCCAAGGGAAATCCACAATTTCCAGCTGTATCCACAAGCTTAAGATGAACAAAGTAAAGAACACAGTAAAAAGTTAGAGTATAGATTAAGGTGCATGTTGCTTGATGCGGACAGTGAGGCATGTTGACATGTTTCCTCCCCGGGTGGAGTTAAAAAGTCACATGGCATCCTGCTCAGCACCCGCCAGTCTGCCGCAGATGTCAGGCTGTCCAGCTCTGTGCCCACAGCAGAGCCTGCCTTCCTCACCAGTTTGTCCAAATGTGAGGCGTCCTCCTTCTTGATGCTGCCCCGCAGCACACTCGCCACAACAGACTGATGGAACATCTGCATCAGTTTTCTGCAGATGTTGAAGGATGCCAGCCTTGTGAGGAAGTACAATCGGCTCCGTCCTTTCCTGCACGGAGCATCTGTCCAGCTCGTCATCCAGCTGCACTCCCAGCTGTTTGTATGTCTGTACAAACTCCACACCGTCACGTTTTATGGTCACAGGTTCCAGCTGAGGCCTGGGCCTCCTGAAGCCACCACCACCTCCCTGGTCTGGTTGGAGTCACACCCTGTGACAAAGCCCTGGATCAGATTCCTGCACTCCTCCTGTCCACTCCTGATACAGTCCACAATAGCAGTGTCATCTGCGAAATTCTGCACTTGACAGGACACTTGAGTTGTACTGGACATCCAACGTGTACAAGGTGAACAGGACCAGAGAGAGCACAGTGTCTAGCATGCAGTTCAGTCGCACGTCCTGAAGTCTGCCGGCGAGGTGGTCTGTTAACAATGCCATCCGTCATCCAGTGTGTAATTGTGAAACGTATGGGGATAATCTTGGATTGTGATTGGACTAATAGGAATCCAACTCGGCTCAATAGCATGTCTGCACTTCTATACTTACTACTATTTCTGCTTCTAAGTTATCTGTGTGTTTTCCTTGGATTAAACACCAGTTGGCCCGTGGTATTTCCCTCTGTCAGCGTACTATGTGTTCAGGTGGCCGTCGACGTCCTGGTCTACGTCCTCTTCCTGTCATTCTAGTGTCAGACTGTTTTTTTTGTGTATGTCTTCTCAGATAAAGTGTCGTTCCGTCCTCCGTATCTCTGGACTGCTTCCGTCAGCGTACTGGTGTGGTCAGGCGGCCGTCGACATCCCCTTCTACTACCTCATCCTGTCGTCCATGATCATCCTCCTGTTCTCCTTCCACACCGGGAACCTGCTGAGCTCCAGTAACCTCACAGCTGTGGTCAGTGCCCTCTGCTCTGAAAAACCTTCTACAGTCTGGTTATTTCATTGTCCACTTCTGTGACCTCTGACCTCTGTTATCCACAGGTCCTCTGCACTGTCGGCTTCGGTCCGGCCATGATCCTCTTCACATATGTGGTGTCGTTTGTGTTTGCACGAGTCCAGAGCAACAGGGACTTTTTCTCTGTCATTTCCATGATGGTGAGTCTGCAGAAAAACTCAACCGGGTCTGACCCTAACCTGGGTCTGACCCTAACCCGGGTCTGACCCTAACCCGGTGAATTTCCCATAAAGAGGGGTAGAAAATGGATGGATGGATGGAAATTCCCCATAAAGGGATAAATAAAACTTTATTCTATTCTGTTCTACTTGTTTCTGATCATTTTCCAGATTATTTGGTACATTTTTGTGTCCATTTAATTCATTTTGTTATTTCTCGCCTGTTTTCTCAGTTTCCTTTGTTAATTTTTTTCTCTGTTATTTTGTCGATTTGTTGCTTCTGTTTTGTGAGTGACATTACATCCGTTTTGATTCTTGAACGTCTTCTTTTAATCTGTGTTCAGGTGTGTGTGGTGTCGGCGTCTCTGGTTCAGTTGTCGTTTGTGAACGACACCCCCATCCTGACCAGAACCCTACACAACGCTCTGTGCATGTTCAACCCTCTGTACCCGCTGATGGGCTGCCTCAACTGCATCACCAAGGTAACGCAAACGCACAATAAACACACACTAAACATGCATGACTACAACACATGGTTGTCTCTGTCCACTAACCCCAGCAGGTCCAGGCAGATGCCGCCTACCCTGAGCCGCTGGTTTTTCTCTTCTGTTAAAAGAAGTTTTTCCCCCGTCGCCTTTGTCTTGCTCTCGGTGGTTCTGTTGGGTTTACTC
>JAQQAE010013699.1:0-12651 GCA_029823295.1 Pseudamia nigra | reverse complement strand
CCAAATATGGTCACATCCTGTTTTTGGCTCCAATATGTCGTCCAGGAAGTAACAACCTGATTGACCTCAAAACGACCCTTCACAAACCAATGGGTGACGTCGCGGTCACTTTGTCCAGTTATATAAACAAACTACCTTCCTAACCAGCTTTTTTTCTCTGCATTTTCTTCCAGAACACGACGTGGTCACACTATCTGGAATGTGAAACGTGGGGTTTCTCCGGAGCGCCGTCGCCGACCACATTCCTTCTCGCCCCTCAGGTATTGTACTTTTTTTTTTTTTTGAAGACATCAGACCTGACGAACCGAGCTGAAAATGTCTCATTACGAGTCATGAATAGGCAACGGATCCCAGATTAGAGGCGCGAGCGGTGATGAAGAGCATTCATGTGGGCCAATTGGACTTGTTCTTTCGGTGCAATAGGATGTTTATGAAAATGATTCCCTGATCGCACTCATCGTCATATGCAAATCGGTGGGACATCGCAGGTAAACCTTTAATTTCTGCCGCCGGCGACGAGGAGGCGCACGTACCTACCGACCGTGTTTGGATTTCATGCAAATGATGTTTTCAGTGTAATCATGCAAAAGCACAGCTGGCTTCCATTTCCCTCCGTCGCCTCGAGTCTCGCTCTTCTTCCACCGTGGAAAAAAAAAACGGAGCTCGTTCTCTCGCCGTCTGTTTGTCATTGTTGTCGAGTTTGCTCTGGGCTCTCGTCCTCGTTCTCCCCCGTCGGTTCACTTCGATGCGTCAGCGAGTTGATGCACCTGTATTTAACGGAGGCCGTCAGATTCAGACCCGCTTTTTAAATTCAAACAGAGGAAACAGACGCACTTTGCAAATTCTAAACAAAATTCACACTTGTTTTCGCTGCCGGATTCAAATTCAGAGTGTGACGTGATCGAAAGCGTCAAATCCGTCGACATGCTGGTTAAATAAAAACGATGAAAATGAGTCGGATAATACAAACCTGAACAAACATTTTCAGAAAATTAAAAATGTGATTAAAAAAATGAACAACTGAATCAAGAAATGAACTAAATAGTCGACGACTGTGCTGAAACTGTCAAAAAAAAAAAAAAATCACAGTGAATAAAATGAGGAATAAAATAATTCAGGACGTGAACAAAATTGTCCACAAAATTAACAAAAATGAACATCATATGGATAAAAGGATCAGGGAAATGAGCAAAATAATCCACGTAATGAAAAAAAAAAATTAAATTAAAAATATAATCCACAAAAAAGAAAATAAAACACTTCAATGAACAAAAATTAAAAAAAGAACAAAATGATTGAAAAACGAACAAAAATTATGAGAAAATTAAGAAAATAATTGCAAAAAATTTTCAGTGATGAAAAACTATAAAATATTCAAGAAAATGTAAAAACATAATGCACATAAAAGAAAGTAAAACAATCCACTGTACTAAAATGAAAAAAAATAATGAACAAAACTGTCAACAGTGAACAATACATGACCAAAAAAAAATAAGGTTCATGAACAAAATGAACTAAAAATGAACAAAAATGATCAGAAAATTAACAAAATAATCAACATGATTAAAAATAAATAAACTAATTCAAGAAAATAAAAAAGAATCCATAAAAAATACAAAATAATCCCGTGAAAATGCAGACAACTGTTCAAAATGAACAGAAAAAACAACAAAAATCAAAAAAATGAACAAAATCATCCAGAAATGACCAAATAATTGACAAAATGATGAACAAAGGAACCTGTATTTAACAAAATAGTGACGAAAAATAATCAAGAAACTGAATAAAATGAGAAAACTAACCAGGAAAAATGCACGAGAACCAAATAACCAGATACATATGGAAAACAAACAAAATATTCCAGAAAAATAGTAAAAATGAACAAACTAAATAAAATAATGCACAAAAATGATCAAAAAATTTATAAAAATAAACAAAAGGAACATAAACAAGCACCCAAATGAGTAAAGATATGCCAGATAATCAAGAAAAATGAACAAAAATGAGAGAAAATAATCGACAAAATGAAGAAAATAATCAGGGAAATAAACAAATTAACACGCGAATGAAACGACACAAGCAAGGACATTTCACAAATATTAAGGGGGACAAATCCCCCCGCCCTGAAATCTACACCTCTGCTGGTTTCCATCCGTCCACACCGCTGCCCCTCCTTCCCCCGACCGGAGCCCGTACGTTTTCCTGTTATTTTACGACATGGTGTTCGACGCGAACGCGGCGGCGCAACATGGCGTCGCCTCAGCCGTCGCGGCGCCGCCACCGATTCTCAATGTGACCGTCACGAGTGGAGATTTCCGAGGATAAGTCCAAACACGTCCCAGGATAATCCCGGCTCTTTGAATCGATTTGCCGGTTTGCCGGCGTGTCCGGTACAAAGCGGAGGTTGCTGACACAGGAGGGATGGTCGCGTTAGTTACAAGGTGAAAATAGAACCGTGTCGGCGTTTGAAGGCGGACTGTGTGGTGCGGCCTCGGTTTGCCGTCGTGAATATTCTCATATCAGTCCATCAATAATTGTCACAGTAATGGTTGAATAATGGCTTCTTTCCAATTTCCAGAAGGTCAGTTTGTGGTGCTGAGCGAAACCCGTCTGTTGTCTTGTTAAAGATGAAAACTAGGTCAAATCTACGAAAAAAGATGAAGATAAACAAGATAGATGTAATGAAATATAACAATATACTGATTCTTCAAGATAAAAATGAAATTAAGAAGCTCAACAAAAAGAAAGCGAGACAAAAATGCCCTAAAAAATTGCACAGTACAAGACTTAAACAACTTAAAATGACAGGATTTTTACAAAACCAAGAAAAGCACCAAATGCAAAAGCAAACACTACTACGTACGTATAAACACATCACAAACGACTGAACAGCTGAGGAAAAAAGACGTGGGTGGATTTCATCGAGAATCCACCGCAAAGGACGGCGCCACATTGATGACATCACAAACAGAACTTATAGGTCCGTACGGGACTCGAGAGGAAAATGAAAAAATGACGGAAGCAAAGAAACACAATCACATGACGCAACAAGAAGAGACTTAACAGATGAAAATGACTTAGAAGACACAAGCAAAAATGACTTAAACTGGATGAAAATTCCTTAAAAGATGCAATGAAATGAAAATGAGTTGAAAGTTGCAACATTCTGAAAACATGCAGGGGGATGAAAAAAAAAAAAAACTAACTCAGCAAGACGAATATGACTAAAAAGATGAAACGGAATGAGACCAAAACGACTTAACGTAGGACGCAATGAGACCAAAACAACTCAAATGGCACAAGCAACGATGACTTAAACCAGGCTTAAAAGATGAAACCAGGTGAAACGATGACTTAAACCAGGCTTAAAAGATGCAACAAGACCAAAATTGGGTTAAAGACGCAGCAAGATACAAATAAAAATTATGATAAAGACGACCTAAAAGATGGAACAAGACAAAAACGACTTACGTAGGATGCAATGAGACCAAAACAACTTAAAAGTCTCAAGCAAAGATGAAAATGACTTAATAGATGAAAGGTCCTAAAAAGACTCAAAGAAAAATGATTGAAAGATGCAAAAAGACACAACAACTGAAAAACAACCAACCGACGCAGCAAGACGAGACTTTAAGGAGGCTCCGAGATGAAAACGACTTAAAAGATGCACAATACAATGACTTTAAAGACAAATTTTGTGACGGAGGCACAGATTCTCACTTTGACTATTAAATTCACAGATTTCAGAGAATAACTCAGACATATTCCAGGATTATCCCGGTTCTTTGAATTAATTTGCCAGTTCGCCGGCAGATCCGGCGGAGGTCGAGGTTGCTGACACAGAGCTAGGAGGTGAAAATAGGACGGCGCCGGCGTTTGAATCCGTTCGGGATCAGCGGGTGGGGGTGATGCGAGGCGTCGGACCGTGCCTTTTTGACGCAGACGTGACGGCCCGGGTCGGAACGCACCGCGGCGACCTGTCCTGCGACCTGCTGCGTCGCCGCCACGCGTCGCGCTGCGCGACCGCGGACTGGTGCTTCTCACGAGTCGGACGCTGAACGAGGGCTGAAGGGTGTCAGAGGAAATAAAAGCCGGGTTCGCAGTGACGATAAATACCCTAACGCCCCCCGACAGGAAATTACGCCCTTCATTTGATGCACCTTCTTTTGCCTAATTTGTGGTCACTTTGGATTAAGGCTAATTTCACTCAGCGAGGTCTGTTTTGGGAAGGATGGAAAATGTTGGACTTAGTTTGTAAGCATCTATTTACTATATTTACTTTATTTGAACTCATTTTTCCAAACCAGGGATGGCAGCTTTTGCAATCTAAGGAACCATTTTTGGACAAAAAGTGAAAAAATATCATGAATAAGTCATGAATATATTTGCTCTCTTGTTCAGTTTCTTGTTTTTATCGTCAACCTTTGTTAATTATGTTTATTACATTCTTACATTGATAACTTTATTATGTTACTCAATGTTAATGTTTTTTTTTCATAATGGTTTTCACCCTTTTTGGTCATTGCCTTGATTATTTTATTCACTTTTTTTGTCAGTGTTAATATGCTATTTTGTTCATTATTATTAATTGATTTTTGTTTATTTTGTTCATTTCTTTATTTGTTTTTGCTGTTTACTTTGTCATTCAGTTTCTGTGAACTTATTATTTTGTTTAGTTTTGTCTCATTTCTTTGGTTTAATGTTTTATCACTAATTTTGTGGATTATTTCTTTTTTCTTTTTAAAAAATTTTCACTCATTTCACTTCCTGACTTTGAATTGTGGGGCAGCACTGTCGTCTACGAATTCAACGAGCATCTCGTAGCCTTAGCAACGGCGATCACAAAATTTTATTTTTTATAAAACTTGAAAAAAGCTAAATGCAAACAAATGGTTTTTCCATGTGAACTGGCTATATTTGTATCTTAATTAGCTTGATTATTGTATTTAACGCCATTTAGTTTATTTTGATTTCATTCTTGAACACACGTCCACGCTTTTAGTTTTTATTAGGGCTGTCAAATGATTAAAATTTTTAATCTAAATTAAAAGTAATTTAAATTAATCACAGGGTCACTGGATTAATTTTGATTAATCACCATTAATACCCATTTGTTGTTTTTCATTTTGTGGGAGAAAACACTCATGATAGAAGGTGATACAGACACTGGACTAAAATGACTTATTTTACATTAAAAAGTCTATTTTATGTAAAATAAGAGGCGTTTGTATATTTTTGTTGTAATTTAAACTTGTGTAACTAGAGTAAATTCCGGCTGCTTTGTAGAACTGAACAGAATGTTCATTGTTTTCATGAGTAACTAATGTCATTTGTTTCAAAATGTGTAAAGACGTTACACTTTTCCATTTAAATTGACTTTGAAGCAGTAAATATTAAAGAAGTCGTCCGTGACGTGGGTCAAATGGACCCGAAGGATTTCATCACTTTTTCCTCAATTTTATAAGTTATTGTGCGTTAATCGCGTTAAAAATTTTAATCTAATCAATCATGCAAATGAGTTAATCCGAATTAACGCGTTAATTTTGGCAGCCCTGGTTTTTATGTTTGCAAAATTCAGGAACTACATATTTTGTGATGTGGTGATGGTTCAACGAGCAGAGCAGTTGACGTTTTAATGCATCCGTTGTTGAACATTGGACAAAAGCAGCTGAAATGTTACAAATACCCTCAGTTATGATGTGACCTAATATTTTCATAATTCCTCCACACATAAACACCGGTGAAGCGAACGCAGATTTTTTCAGGGTTTGTTGTGGAAGCTTCCACACCCACTCGGGTGCTTTGCATGCGCAGCGCGGTTGCCCAGGGCGTCATCCATTCCACGTGTTTGACCATAATGACGGGTGATAACACGGGCCCCGGAAGGTTTGGTTCTGTTATCTTAAATCCCTGCCGTTTGTTTTCATAGCGCGATCCTGGCCGGACGAATCAAAACCATGCAAAACAGGTCATTTGAATGGCGGGGGGGCCGGGGGGGGGGGTTAATCCCTTTGGCCGATGTCAGCGGCGTTCCTGAATTTGAATTCTCTCCAGAGGTAGTTGACTTTGCACGTCTTTGTTGTTGTTGTTGTCCTGTTACTCGGGCAACCCCGGTCTGCGCCGAAGCAGGCCGCCTCGAGGACACCGGGCAGAGCATCGAAACCCTCTAAGTGAGCAAATTATTTAAAAGGCACACATTGTTTTATGTTGTTCACCGCTGATAATGACAAATTTCTTGACCCTTCCCTGCAAATGGTTGTTGTCTTGGCAACCGCAGCAAGCTGGAGGTGCATTTGTTCAGACATGTCCCAGTTGCTAAATCCCGCCGCCGCGCGAAAATGTCGCCTCACCTCGATGTGCGGAAACATAGAGTCGCAGAGGAAGAGTGGAAACAAAAATCAACCTGTTCAGCTTCGTTGGCCAAGTATGTGAAGACACACGAGGAATTAGAAAACTACACAAAAACTAGATGTAGAACTACAGGGATGATGAGATGGGGAATTTAAGAATAAATAATAATAATAGTAAATAAAGTGACCGTGCAGAAAATGGCATGGCTGATGAGACCATAATAAATGTACGTTGTAGATATAGATACCGTGTACAGTGTATTTTACAAAGTGCCAACAGAATAAAGTGCAAAGGGGCAGTGGAATTGGTAGAATTGGTGCAAAGTGGGTGGATGGAGAATAGAAGAGTGGAGGGTGTAACTGCAATTCAATGCAAGTATCGGTTAACTTGGTTTTGTATTTATTAATATTACTAAATTTCTTGAAGTTTTACAATTTTGATGCTACTTTGACTTGACCCAAGCCAAGCTAAACTCCTGTTGCCAACAATTATTAAGATAAAATAATTTCACCAAATGGTGCGGCACCAGTAGATTAATCGCACACTTTACTGTAATGAGTCTCAATTTAGTTCTTTATTCTTGACAATGAAGCTTTATTATTTAAAGGTCCCAAACTGCAAAAAATCCATAAGCAGACGTGTGGGGGGTGGGTTTGCAGCCACACACCTCATCCTCTGATATGTTCGGGATAAATACATCACCCAGGGCTAGTATAGACCACAACTCAAGTTCTGTACCGACATGCAGGGTCTGGGGAAGGTTTGGGCGTGGAGGGGCCATCTTGGGAGTTGAGTTATAGAGAAGCTAGCTGGCTGTCCTTGTAACAACAGTGCTTCCATGTACTATGTGATCCGAGAGTGTCAGGTCCATCATCAACCTCGATCAACCTAGAACCCAATAAAAGACTCGGACACAGAGTATAATCAAACGGGCTCTTTGCAAAGGGAAGAAGACGGGAGCTTGGCATCCATCGGTCTTTCTTCGAAGCTTCCTCCTTCGCTCAGATGTTTTATTAGAACACACAAAAAGGCGTACTCATACGTAACATGTTACAGTATTTCATGAATTATTCAACATTTGAGCAATGCAGATTCTATCTAGACACATTAAGCAGATACACATGACATGGGTTCACATCTGCAAGGTCAGACTACGATAGTCGAGACAAAACAGTGTGTGTGTGCAAAGATCAAGTCTCAGTGGAAAAGTACAGCATCAGGGCAAAGGCACAAGAGTGAAAAAGAATCATTTAGCATATAAAGGCACACGAGGCTTAATATATGTTCACTGAGGAAAATGACAACACACGTATTCTTAACTCTAACAGAGGTCATCTTTGGAATGAACAGGGATTCAGCCAATCACAGCGTCCTCTGACGAAAAGTGGGCGAGTACGACACTTTTCAGTGAATCAAAGGGCGTGCATTACACTTACACAAGTAATTCATACACACATATAAGCAGTAGAGATATGAATGCATCATAGTATGGGATCTGTAAATATTAAATCACAGAATTACCATAGAATGAACACTAGAAGGTCGATTTACATTCAAACGCAGCTGGTTAATTGCATATTTTGGAACTTCAAGCGTGTATTTTGTCCTTTTTAAATCATACATTTCCAATGAAATCACACTTGTCTCGAGCCCCAAAGGCATATTTGACACCTGCATCTCTTATATCGATTAACAGAAATCAGAACAAAAGTCACGTGTAGGCGAAAGTGTAAAGCGACTTTAATTTGGAAACCATCAATGTCATCAGAATGAATTCAAATAACTAAAAAAGTCTGAGACGCTTTCGCCCTTCACATCTGGCCGACGGGGACCGTAAGGCATCCTCCGAACTGTGTAAACGCAGACGTACGGGTTTTGTAGGACGCGACACCGAAAACATGTGGTTCCTGTTGTTAGGTTTTCCACTGGATTGTTGCGAATGTGGAGCAGCTGTAAACGTAATTATCCACAGAGTTGTTGTTGGGTTTATCTCTGTGTGGTGGTCACGCCTGATCAGAAACTCGGCTGCAGCGTCTCGTTTTCTTAATACGGTGCTTGTTGATGCGTTTCTGTCCGTGTCCACCCCCCCCCAACGCAATATTCATATCTTCCTTCGCCCTCTGTTGCTTTCAGGGGCTGCGTTATCATGATAAAAGCAGGATCCTTTGATAATTAATGGATTTCATGTTTCTCGTAGCTCAATACAGGCAAATTGTTGGCGAAACCCCACGTCGACGCGATGTTTGGAAATCAGTGGTTTGAGCTCGTTTTATGCAACCGAAAATGCCATCACGATAAACATTTTCATAACCTGCCGTTATTTCTTTGAGTTTTAAAGACTCATTTTGGACCTGGGTTTGAGTGAAGGGTGGATTTGTGATTTAAAATTATTCATAAAACAGGCAAAATGACCAAAACCACGAAAGAGATGGAATCACGTGTGTCATAAATGACAGTAACTGAACAAATCAACAAAATAAGACACGACATTGCAAACAGACTCTGTTTTACAATGTTGCAAATGGCAGCAGACGAGACGAAATCACACCTTCATGATTTACAGCTTATTTCATTTGAATTATATGAATTTAGTGCTATTGAGTTCTTAAATCAGATGAAAAATGCAGTTTTTGGTGGTTTCTGCGATGGCTGTTAAAGTTAGCTCTCATTCTAATCTAAACTAGCATCAACGTGACCAACTCTCAGCATATGACTGACTTTCATCCTTTTTTGACACTTTTTAATAACATCTAAGCACATTGCAATCTTACGTATTGGTCATTTCCATCGACGGTTAGTTATTTGATCCCTTCTTCTGCTCGTTTCCTCGACAGATGAGCAGCTCACAGCATCATACAGACTTCCACGCAAACTTGTGTGCAATTTTACATTGGCCCTTTAATTTTAGTTTGAGTAGTTCTGCACATTTTGTGTATTTCCTCAACAAATGAACAGATTCCAACACAAACGTACAACTCAGCAGCACCTCAACAAATCTCACACTTTGACCCTGTAACTTTAGGTTTAATTACTTTTTGCTCATTTTGCTTCATATTTTGTTCACCAGCTCCCAGATTTCTGCACAAACTTGTTTCACTTTAGGTTTAATAATTTTCATTTTGTTTATTTCCCGAACAAATGGCCGTTTCTCACCACAAAACAGATTCCAACACAAACCTGTGTGCAACTTGGAGCCACATGTGCAATCGGACATACGATGGGGAAGCTAGCTGGTAGCTGACTGTTCATGGTGGACTGAACAGGCAGTCAGCTTCACTTCAGAATTATTGATTTTGTTTATTTCCTCAACAGATGACCCGTTTTCAGCATAACACAAATTTCAAAACAAACTTCTAAGCAACTCATAAGGACATGAGCAAATCTGTCGAATTATTTTGTTTATTAGTTTGCAGCATAAACTAGACTTCAAAACAAACTTCTGAGGAACTTACAAGCACCCGAGCAAATCCTACTGATTAACCCTTTAATTTTAGGTTCAATTACTGAGCATATTTTGTTTATTTCTTCAACAAATGAGCGGCGTTCAGCATTAAACAGCCTTCAGAACAAACCGGGAAGCACCGGAACACGCCGTACACACTGTATTGACTCTTTAACTTTTCGTGTACTTGTGTGCTCTCCAAAGATCCACTTTTGTAAGTACTTTCAGTTTTCTCCTCCACCAGCCTTTCTGGCACAATAACGGACATTATTTCCTGTGGCCGGCTCCCTCAGCAGTCCCAGAAGGCTCTGCAGGTGAACGTTTCACCTGCCTTGATTGCTCGATGTAAGAGTCATTTTGACAACAGTGGCCCTCGAGTCTGACAGAGAGCGGTGAATTTGGACGAGGCTATTTCAGTCGGTGAAGGGGTTACTGGGATGTTAGCGCGAGTGTCTCGTCGCCAGCCCGGCTGCTCTCCTGATACCTGCCCTGACGATTCGGGCGTCTTAATAAAACAACACCCCTGACGGCGAACTCGCGTCGCGTCGCCGCTTCTCGCCGTGACCATTTACACTGATGCGAACCAACAGGGTGATGTGTTGACGGCGATTAGATTCATGCGCCGCTCGCACCTCTGGGGCTGCGCTGATCTCATGCGACATGACAGACGAATGCAAAGCAGCAGTGGCTCTAATTTGAAAGACACTGATGGTATTTTAGCTGCGAGGCGTTCGATGAACGTGTGATAAGATGCCTTTTGTTTTCTTTTATCTTTAGTTTTATTCGCAGCAACAGCATAGTGTGCATCGTTTGTTGCTGCACTTCATTTTGCTGCTCTCTTGTGATGCTTGTGCTCAAGACGATTTCAAAACCACAAATACAGCGGTGCTCCGGCTAACGACTTTAATCCGTTCCAGCCGGTGCCGGTTTTTCCGTAGGATACATGTAAAACCAATGAATCTGTTCTGGACCCACCAAAACGCCCATATACAGTATGTATTACACACCCGTACGTGCACATTTAGTCATTACTATTATTTGAAAAGGAAGTTATGTTAATGATCTGAAACGGAATGAATGAAATTAGTTCTAAAAATGATTTAGAATGAATTCTTAGCTTGGCTTATGACTTGGTAGTGATGAATGATGGTCACTGGGCTTTTTCAGTGCGATGTGTCTGTAGATGTAAACACGGCTCCAGCGTGTTTATGGCTACTGTCGTTAGCTCAACAGCGTTTTTAGCTCACAATGGCCGCAGCTCCGGGCCCAGCGTTGTGTTGTTAGCTCCCGCCGTGTTGTTAATCGGCTCCGGAGTGTTATTAGCTCCGGTTAACAACACAGCTGCGCCCTTAACCAGAGCTAGTAACACTCTAGAGCCAGCTAACAACACAGCCGGAGCTAACAACACAACGCTGGACCCGGAGCTGCTGGGTCCAGCGTTGTGTCAGGCTGGGTGTGGCTAGCCTGACACCCAGGCCATAGCATTGCTAAGGAACAACTCTGTAGCAGAGACATTGAGCTAATCGCGGTTATTGTGTTGACTGTTTACATCCGGGTCTATCTCTTGTGTTAGCTGCATTTTACCCTTTAGCCGGAAGAAAATTTTGGCCGATTCCGTAACATTTTTTGTTACGGAAGCGTTTGTTAGCCGGAGTACCACTGTAACAACTTTTTATGTTGCTCCAAAAGAATGAAGACGGCATTTTTAAGCACAAAAGCATGACTACACATGTATTTTGTATAATTTTCTTCTTTTGTCTTGAGGACGCGTTGCATTTGTTAAGATCTGGCCAGAAATAAGAGCTTGAACCACTGATCAGATGACGGGTGCGTGACTGTTGCATCTTGATCTTTTGCATCTTTTACAAATCTATAATCAATCAGCCTTTAAGCTGTAAAGAGATAAAGGTTCAACATCACTCACACTGCTGTTTTTGTGGCCAATATTTTGATTTGCACATTTTTTTCCCAATTCAAACATGCAAACTTAAACCATGCAGTGCACAGTGTGCCTGTCAGCTCGGCGTTACGAAATCCAACCGTCAGCAGCCTGGTGTTTTATTTTTAACCCGTTTCTGACATGACATCGAATTAAACAAAAATGAGCGGAACACAAAAGTGAACTGAATACAGTGGGCAATGAAATGGACGGAAATTGGCAGCATAATCAGTAAAATAGACCAACAAAATGATCAAAATTACAAAAATAATCAACAAAAATGAATGTAGTAATGAACAAAACGAACAGAAATAAGCAACGTGGAGAATACAGTTGAGAAGCGAATCCACAAAATGTCAATAAAATTAGGAAAGTTAGAAAAATAATAAAGAATAATCAGCAAAATTATCAAAATAACAGAACAAGCAACAAAATAGAGATAAATTGGCCACATAATTAAAAACAAGTTGAATTAAAATAACCAAAAAAATGAACAAACGCGAAGGAAAAATGAACAAATGTGAAGGAAAAATGAACAAATATGAAGGAAAAATGAACAAATGTGAAGGAAAAATGAACATACGAACGAAAAATGAACAAATGTGAAGGAAAAATGAACCAATGCGAAAAAAATGAACAAATATGAAGGAAAAATTAACAAATGTGAAGGAAACATGAACAAAATATGCAACAAAATGAACCAAAAATTAGCAAAAAAAGGGAAAAAATCAAGTAAATGAGTAAAAACGAACAATATATTGAAGAAAGAGGGCAAAACAAGGTGACAAAAATAAATAAATAAAATAAACCACAAAAATGAACAAATCACCCCCAACAAAGTCACTCACTACCTCAAGTACTTTTATTTACGAGTACTTCTACTTCCTTTTACTCCAGTACTGATTCTACTCCCTGGCGT
>JAQQAE010013698.1:0-12652 GCA_029823295.1 Pseudamia nigra | reverse complement strand
AGGTAGTTGGTGTGAGAGAAGAAGATGCAGAGGATAGGGTGAGATGGAGGCAGATGATTTGCTGTGGCGACCCCTGAGGGGAACAGCCGAAAGGAAAAGAAGAAGAATGATTTACAAATCTCATAAACCCAGATTTCACTCGCAACAGAACTTAAACAACCTATCAGATGTTGAAACATTTTGAATCTAATGGCAGCAACACATTTCAAAGCAGTTGAAACAGGGCAATGTTTACTATCGTGTAGCATCTCCTTTTAACAACTGTCTGTAAACATCTAGAACGTGAGGAGACCAATTGCTGCAGAGGAATGTTGTCCCATTTTTGTCTGATGCAGGATTCTAGCTGCTCAACAGTCCTAGGCATTTGTTGCCAGATTTTTCCTTTCATGATGTGCCAAATGTTTTGTATTAGTGAAAAGTCTGGACTTTTACATAGTGTCCTAACTTTTTTGGAATTGGGGTTGTTCATTGGTGGCATGGAATGAACCACTGTTTCTTTCAAATCTGCCGGATGTAGTCATCTGCCACTGTGAAACTTCACTGGATGATGCATTTTGCTCTAAATTCTAGACATGATTGTTGCAGATCAAACAGGCCAAACAGTAAAAATCATCACTTAGCTGGAACGAATGCAAATTAAAACCAGAAAGCTGTAATATTCCCATCAAAAATTGGACACTTACATGGATAAAAAGATGATCCCATATAATGTGTGAGCAAAAATATTAATTTTGTTAATCAGAGTACTCATTTGTTCAGCTTTCATTAAATCATGCTCAGATACAACAGAAAGAGGTTTTAATTTGACTTTCATTATCTCCATTTTTATCATTCCATTTTCACGGTTTTAAACTGTTACAGTTCCTCCAACAACTATAGAGCGAGACACTCAATCGGAAACAGTATGAAATACCTCCAAATGGCTCATTCACAACACTGAACCAAAACATCAGAGGATTAATGAATTTAAATAAACTGCATTTACAGCATTTATTCCTGACACGTCACTGGGGAAAGCAGCATAATATTTGCATTTGTGAGTCAGAATGCCATATTTGCATACTGAAAAAATAAAACACAGTCTGATATTTATGCTGATATTCCATCTGTAGTTTAATACACACACATATACAGAGGGAACCGCCGTGCCAGAATGTGATGTTAGCTGCAGTGAGTGTTGGAGAGGGGGGTAATTGGAGTCTCACTCTCTGACTGAAAGGTTGGCTGACCTCTGCGTGTGCTCTACATACCTGATGCTGTTTCACTCTGAAGCCTGTCTGCCGACCTTGACATAGCTGCTAAATGTGCAGACAGAGAGAGACAGATACAGAGACAGAGAGAGGGGGATGACATTGGGGAGTCAAATCAGACGGGAGGACGAATAATAGAAGAAAAGTCTGATAAGTAGAGAGAAAAACGAGAAAGGATTAGAGGATAGGCGGGAGGCATAGAGAGAATACAGAGGGAAGGCGAGGATGAAGGTCAAGTTGAAAAGAGGATAAAAGGCAGTTGTTGCTTTTCTGTTGTTTCGGCCCTCGTGTCTGGATTCAGGAGAGATACCGAATTACAAATATGAGCTCATTTGTATGCCCATATTCACAGATGGAGGGGAGGGGGTTCTCTACGAACCCTGTTTAGCACTGATGATGACATTTCTGTTCATTTTCCACTTCATTTTGCTTCACTGGTGGATTATTTTGTCAACCTTATTTTAGAATGTTATTTTTTTCAGTTGTTTCTTCCTTTTTCTTTATCATTTTCTTCATCTTTGCTAATGGTTATTTTTGTTCCTTAGTCAATTTTCCTGATTTCTTGGTCCATTTTCTGATTATTTTGTTTATTTTTTCTCATTTTGTAAATTTTCTTTAGGATTTTGTTAATTTTCTTAATCATTGGCTTCATATTTTTTGTTTGAACATTTTATAGTTTTCTTGATTATTTTTGTTCATTTTATTTTGTTTATTTCATTTTTTTCTTTTTATTGATTCACTTTTTAATTATCTTGAATAGTTCTGCTCATTTTATTCATTTGTTTTTGATTAATCTATTCTCATTTTGTTGATCATTGTGTTCATTTTGCTGAGAATTTTAATTTTTTAACTTTCTTTTGGCAATAAACTGACCCTTATTTCATGAGCATCACATCTGTTCAGTCTCTTTAATGTATTGTTCATTCTTTTCTTTTCATGGATTCATTTGTTAATTTTCTTGATTGTTTTGGTTCATTTTCCTAATATTTTTTAACAATTTCTCTGTTGGTATTTTTAGTTCTTTTTTATTCATTTTTCGGATAAATTTGTTCATTTTTGCTCATTTTGTTGCATATTTTGTTCACTTTCTTGAGGTATTGTTAATTTTTTAACCGTCAATAGTCAAAGTCTTTTTCCATTAGAATCAGTTTTGTTCAATCTTGATTATTTTACTAATTTTTCCAATTATTGTCTTCATTTTTGGTCATGTTGTTTATTATTATATTGGTATTTTTTATTTCCTTGACTATTTTGTTAATTTTTGTTATTATTTCTTTCATATTTCTTTGTTGTTTGTTAATGTTTCTTGTTAATGTTTTTGTTCAATTTCTGAAGATATTTTCATTTTCTTGATTATTTTTGTTCATTCTCTTCAATCCATTGCTTTTCAATCCATTCCACTTTTTCAATGTTTTTTAATTTCTTCATTTTCCTGATATTTTTTGTAATTTTATGAGTTATTTTGCTCATTTTTAATCACTTTCTTAGTCATGTTCATTTTTGCTCACGTTGTTGCTTATTTTTTAAATATTCTTGAGGATTTTGTTATTTTTTTAACCTTCATTATACAATAAAGTCCTTTTTTCACGAGGGTCACTTTTGTTCAGTCTTGGATTATTTAACTGATTTTCCCAATTATTGTTTTCATTTTTGGTCCTTGTTGGTTGTTTATTATTACGTTTTTTTCCCTTGACTGTTTTGTTAATTATTGTTAACATTTCTTTCATATTTCTTGGTTGTTAATTTGAATTTGTAAATTTGTGTCTGTTTTTGTTAATTTTATGGAAATATTTTATTTTATTGATTATTTTGTTCATTTTGTTTTAATCTTGCCTTTAACAACATTAAATCAAAATGAAGGATATGGGCTGTTTTGATAATTTTGTACAATATTTGTCTATTGCGTGCATTTTCTTGCTTATTTTGTTCATATTTTTTTCATTCAGAAACATATGCAGAAAAAGCACAATTCACCATATGACAGAAACTTAAGCTCCTCTTCAGTGTTCATTTGAAACCCACACCCCTCTCCAAGTGTCCTCTCACTATTGAAGTAGTGACTGCAGGTGCAACATTCAATGTCACTGGGCTGATTATTCAGTCAGGAATAACAGGATGGCTCCCTATTGGCTGCGGAGCTTGCACCGTGTACATTTCTTATTGGCTTGGATCAGCTCTGAAATATGGCAGTTAATACTCACCTAGCTATTTTTATCCAGGTGGCCGTGTGGCTGTCAGATTTTATCAGAGATTTGTTAAGAGATGGCCTGATGTTAAAGACCCAGGGAGCAAACACAGAGATGAACACAGTCTATTTTGATCTTGGTGAAGAGCTGTCAACATCAGTTCTTTTCCTAACGTCTTTTAGTCACAAAGGAGTTTTATTGTTTCTGTTGATCACAGTGTCAGGGTAAAAGGAATCAGTGAAATCTGGTTTTGTTAAACCACATTAAAAATAACATTCTCTGTTTTTCACTTAACCTCTTACCCAGCCTGTTTTTTAGGATTTGATAAATAATTTTCTTGATGTTGGAATAGTGTTTGGTGTGTGTAAATATGATTTATACATGCTTCCAGCAGAGTTTCTCCTGTTTAATTTGATGTGCAATATGGCTAAGTTTTAAGATGACATGCATGCCAATGTTGCCACTTTGTAAAATTTACAGCTATATCCCAGTGCTAAGCTTGGGATCCAAAATCACTCACAGGGCTGTTTTTTCCTCTGCATCGTCGTTATTATTTTCATTGTTGTGCATTCGTGTATATTAGGCCAGATCCAGAAAAGATTTGTGTTGCATATGTTAGATATATTCTAAGAATAGCATGTGTAAGTCACAAAGAACAGCATGCAATTCAAAAGCACTCACAGAGGCTGAAATTCATGCAAACTCTGCTGTCAAGAAAATAGTATCAAGGTTGTGGCTGTGCAATTTGCATGGATGCAAATGGGTACAAATGAGAGAATATTCATATGTTTGTCACAAAATCTTCCCGTTTCCATGCAAATGAGTCTCAGTGCTAATAGCATCTGATTGAGAAAAGAGCAGCATAAATTGCAGCCCCCACATAATTTATGTAAATAGATGTTGTGTTTAATCTGCGTGCAAACTGACATCTCCCTCTCTGCCTCTGAGGCTTGAATAATGTTTATTGAGTCATTAATAACATTAATCTTAAGCTGTTAAATCAGATATGGAGGAATCATGTTGATATGGGTGTTATATTAGACTCTTGTGTATTTAAATATAAACATTTTCATCAGATTGCTGAATTACAAACTAAACTAAGCAACAAGTCAAGGTGTACAGTAAGAGCAACTGACTTTTTGTAGTTTCTGAGATTCCCTTACAATCCAGTCTGTGTGCTCTGTGCAGAGAAACACTGGGCTCTCACATAAAATGAGAACAAATAGCTCGCAGTTTCATCACTGTGGGCATTTTTGTGCCTGCATCTAATTAGGGCTAAATGTTAGTGATTGACTTTGAAGTTGTTTAATCTGACCTGCACCCGTCATGGACAATCAGGTGAAGAGAGGTGCAGAGCTGTCAACTGATCACCATCTAGTGGTATGATGGTGGAGGAAGATGCTGGTTAGATGTGGAGTACCTAAACGTAATGTTAGAGTGCTCTGAGAATAGCAAGCAGATGCTTCTGTCAGACAGACCTTCAACTCCCACCTCTGGCAGAGCTTCAACCATGTCCTGAGGGAAGTTAGGGACATTGAGTCTGAATGGACGACGTTCAGTACCTACCTTGTTGAAGCAACTCAATGAAGCTGTGGCCACAATGTTGTTTGTGCCTGTCATGACGGCAATCCTTGAACCCCATGGTGGACACTGGAAGTAAAGGGTACCGTCAAGCTGAAGAAGGAGTCCTATTGAGCCTGGCTGGCTTCTGGAACTCCAGAAGCCAGCCTTTCAAGCATCTCAGGAAGTTGGAAGTGGTGATTCACCACCACTGTCTACAGTAGGGATGGGGCACTGCTGACTCAACTGGTGATGTTTAGTGGTGGAAAGAATACTAAATAAAAAAGAAGATCACCTCAACCTGGTCTCTGCATCTTCTGTAGAGGAAGTAGAGCCAGAGGATGCGGGTGATGACTCATCCTCCTCTGTGACTGAGGTCTCTGAGGTGGCAAAAAAGCTCCTCAGTAGCCGGGCTGCAGAGGTGGATGAGATCAGATCTTAGTTTCTCAAGGCTTTGGACGTTGTGGGGCTGTCTTGGCTCACACACCTCTATAATGTCACGTAGAGGCCAGGAACAAGATAGTCAAACCTTGGACTCAGGAGGAGCAGTGTGGTTTTCATCCTGGCTATGGAACAGTGGAGCATCTCTATACCATCAGCAGCGTGCTGGATTGTTCATGGGAGTTTGCCTATCCAGTCCACATGTCTATGGTGGGTTTGGAGAAGACATTCAACCATGTCCCTTTTGGCATCCTGTAGGAGGTGCTGCATGAGTATGGGGTCCAAGGATCATTGCCACTGTGTCCCATATGACCATAGTCAGAGTCTAGTTTGTATTGTTTGCAGTAAGTCAGACTCATTCCCAGTGCAACTTGGACTCCACTGGGGCTGCCCTTTGTCACCAATCTTGTTCTTAATTTTTATGGATAGAATTCTTAGGAGCAGCCAGGGGGGAGGGGTTCGGTTTGGTGGCCCCTGGATCTAATTGCTGCTTTTTGCAGATGATGTGGTTCTGTTGGCTTCATTGAGCCAAGACCTACAGCCTGCTCTGGGGCAATACAGCCGAGTGTGAAGTGACTGGGATGAGGATTGGCAACATCCAGAAAAGAGCGGAATGCCCTCTTGGGGTCAAGTGGAAGAGTTTAAGTATCTTGGGGTCTTGTTCACAAGTGAGGGTGGATGGATCATGAGATTGACAGATGGATTGATGGGGTGTCACCAGTAAAGTGGATATTGTATCAGTCAATTGTGGTGAAGAAGGAGCTGAGCTGAAAGGCAAAGCTTTTGATTTACTGGTCGATCTATGTTCCTACGCACATCTATAGTCAAGAGCTTTGGGTCATGACCAAAAGAATATGATCCCAGATACAAGCAGTTGAAATGCCCTGCCCCCCACGGAGCTGGAGGACGTGGTTGGGGAGAGTGGGGGAGAGGGAATTCTTCTCTGCTTAGGTTACTGCACTTGTGACCTGGACCCAGTAGACGATGGGTGGATGGAATAAATCTTAGCGATTATGTTGCAACATAAGGAGCAGACTGCCCTCGAGAAAGCAGCGCTATTCCCAATGGACTTTGACTGAAGTGATGAAAGCTATGATCACTCTAAAGAACAGCAAAGACATTAAATGGAATGCAATAATTTTTAGCATTTTATTTCACAGATAAACAAAAAATTCTCAAAAACCTCCTTACTTTTAATCAAATGAAAAGTGATGCACAGCTTATGTTAATTACAAGATTTCTGCATTTTAGAATGTTCCTCTTTTGTGAAGACCTCCAGGACTTTGAGAGGGCAACAGTTTCTTGCCATCACACAGGTCTTCAACTCCCTCTGCGGATTCTCAATTACTGTAGATTTAGGACTCCGGCTTGGTCAGTTGACAACATTCACATCAATGTCCAGGAGACATTTCTTGACAAACGTTCAGTTTGCTTTGGCTTGTTCTCATCTCGGTAGGTCCAAAGCTGCCCAAGGCCAAGCTTTTCTACAGACTCTTTGATGTTTTCCTCCAGGATCTTGATGTGCTGTTGTTTGTTCATATTGCCATCTACTTTTATGAGGGGCTGGCTGTGAAATACCCCCAAGCATTATCCTCCCACAGCCATGTTTGGACATCTTTGAGTTGAACGCTTTGCCTGTTTTTGCCAAACAAAAAACACATCCTTGTGCTTAAAAACTCAATTTGTGTCCCATAAAACCACTAAAAAAAGAAATCAGATTTTTGTTCAGGTGAGATTTTGCAAAGAATAAACAGTGTTTTATGTGCCCAGGTTTGACGGGTGAAGTCTCTAGCTCCACATCGTGACACATCCACATTGTGTATCATCCAGTGGAGTACTTGCCTTGATATTTTGGTCCCAGTGTCCACAGATTCTTCAGAATAGCCTTTGTGATGATGCATGGTAAAAGTCAAAAGCATATGGCATTATAAAGAACAGTAAGTCAAGATCCTGAAGATAAACATTCGTAAATTTAAATTGGATTCAAGTGTCTAAGTATGCATCAATACACATAAACATACAGTAGTATACCTCCACATACAAGTACACACATACTGTACAAGATCAACCCATCACTGCTCCAGTTGTCCTCTATTCCACCCACTGAGTGGGGCACCTACCCTACCTACTGTAACTAAAAATACAAGCATCTGTAAACATGCCTGGCTCATATGGGACAGACTCATTTCCCTAAAATACTAAAGCATAACTTTTTTTCTTAAATCTCTTTAAATTTCACATACTGTATTACTATTTATTGGGGTGCTAGTTATGAGAGGAGAATGTAAATGATTTTATTCATTTCAACAATACTGAACATGAACCCAGGGATGATGTATACTTGTCATTTGTCTTTTCAGCATTTTATTCCTCGGTTCTGCATTAGTGAACCTTTATTGTAATTTAGTAATTTATTTGTCATGCTCAGTAGTTTATTGCAACTATTTTACTGTATTTTGGTTTTTTTAATCACACATCAGTATTTACTCACATTTGAGATGTTGCATATCAGTTTTTTTTAATTTAATGGAGTCAGAGATCTTTTGAAAATCACCCTGCATTACTGCTGTATGCCTCGTAAAGTGACAGGAAAGTCTAATTTAATTGACTTTATGCAGTAATAACAAGCTGAATAGCATGTGAATCATTTTCCGAGTTAAAAAAGAATAATGGTGTTTTTGAGAAGAGTGCATAAATGTTGAACTCAAAATCACGTGAAATGTGGAGGAGACACTTCAGTTGTATAACACATAAAATGAATGTGCTGTAAAAGACACAGATGGACATGATGTAAAAGCAAATACAACATAAAGACAGAATAAAATTAAAATGATGTAGCAGGTACAACAAGGCAAAAATTTAAATTATCTAAAAGAGCTGAAAAGACCTAATACACTGCATTAATAAAAATACTACGACTTGGTAAAACAATACAAAACAGTAAAATATATTTCCGAGCTGTACACATTTTTGGCTTGGCTTTAGTACCATTGATAATACATGTAAAAAAAAATAGGTAAAAATAATCATTTTATAGAGGACAATAACTTGATTCACCATTCTGTGTTAAAATGGTCTTAAAATGGTTTAAATCCCTCTTATCTTGATGCTGAAGTTCAAACAGGATTCTTGAAATTTGTAGTAAAGGGTTAGGGTTAGTTTGATCTGAAATGAATAACAAACCTGTCATTTCATCAGACTCTGACAAATTCAATTTTTTTTTTACGTGATTATCTCACTCTATTTGGACATACAGGACATACAGTATGCATGAGTTGTGATTTAACCTTGTAAGCCCACTGCCTTGATTAGCTCAACATTTGTCCTTGTCACACCACAAATAACACCCAAAAAATTAAGCCAAAAAACATACAGTAGGATAACACTAATAGACATGCAACTGACACCAAATTGTAGTTGAAAGTCTGCTGATTCAGTGTGTCCAGGTGTTTGACGTATCCTCAACATTTACCGAACTAGATCCAGAAGTAAACCACCATTAAAGAAATATTACTTTTTGTGAATAACTATTGAACTAATAATGATATGTATGTGATTCTAAATGCTAATGGTAGGTTTTCATGGTCAAGAAATCCAATAAGGAGGGTCAAACAGTTGTACAAATATTACTTTTGGGTGTGATAACATTATGGGGGAAATGAGCATAGGTTCAGATTATAATGGTACTGTAGATTTTCACTATGAAGAGAGCTGCCTTGGCAGAGGTCTGCAATCTCTGAGTGCTTTCTAGTTGTTTGAATCTAAATTAATGCATTAAAACACCACAGTGAAACCAGAACACAGGCTGCAGAACCACTCATTGAGTCAAAAAATTCTGCAGGTGAAAGGGCACTTCTGGGCTTAAGTTCACTGTGGACAAGATCTGTGTAAATCTTTCTTAAGACAGTCCCTTCCTGGGTGTTAGACAGTTCCAAACTCAGTTTCCGAGCCTCACATGGCTCAGTACAGATGTGTGTAATTCTCTGTTCTGCTGATGTGCCTGAAGTACTCCTGTCTCACATCTCAAGCTCATGTATAGGCTGGAGTTAGACTGAGAATAGAGGTAGACTTAAACTTCAATAACAACTTCTATTCTCTTGTGTCAGGTGTACTGCGTGTAGGCGCCCCCACAGCCCCGGAGGTCACCCTGCGTCTCAACCTGACGGTGAAGGCCAGCAGCTGTGTGGAGCCTGGCAGCAGCTTCAGTGACCCACAGTGCTCTGGGAAAGGCAAATGTATCACACAACCCTCTGAAGTAAGAAATTGAGGAAAGAAAATCCTGAAAAGTCAGGACGTTTAGTTCCAGCATCAGTGAAGAGAAGAATAAAAAACGCACCGTGTCAATTCACACCTGGAAGGAGGACCTGAGGAGTGACCTTTAATTCCAAACTGATGCATAGGGGCAAAAGTCAGAGAAGTAAAACGTGATACAAAGCTACATTTACGACAGTACAACATGATTAAATGTTCTTTATTTATTTTCTCTTCAATAATTCTGTCTTTGCTGTAAACAACACATTCAAAGCTATGTAGGCAAAAGTCAGAGAAGTAAAACACAATACTGTACATACGGTTACCACACTACAACAAAATGACATATTCTTTATTTTCTATTAATTTTGGTCTTTGTTTGATGGGAATTACATAAATACTGCAGTAGAAAGAGAAACCATGACAGTTTGGAATTTATTTGAAAACACCAGAAAATATACAGCAGATAGATATACAAGATACACAGCAGCTCTTGTTGTTTCTAGAAATTGTATTGCATTAACTTGAAAATCCAATTCCTCCTTTTATGTATCAAAATGGATATTGGAGATGAATAATTCTGCCTCTAATGAAAATGTTCCAAAAATTAGATGTATTGTGTTTGAACAGATCTGGAAACAGTCAGCCATTGATTCAATGTTATTTTTGATATGGTTCCAATACACGCCAATACTTATGTTCAGGAAAAATAATCACAGCTGTATCTCATCATATAAGTATATAAAGATAGAGCAATTCCTTTTCCTGTGATGTGTTGCTTTAGTTGACTTATATATTATTGAATTTACACCAATTACCCATACCACTATGACCACTGATAGGTGAAGTGATAATAATGTCAATTATTTTATTCCAATGGCACCTGTAAGTGGGTAGGATATACATATGAGGCTGAACTTTTAGTCCTTGAAGTTGATGTATTTGAAGCAAAAATTTGGGCAGTGTAAAGATACAAGCAATGTAGACGAGGGCCACATTGTGATGTTAAGTCAACTGGGACAAAGCATCTCCAAAACTGTGGTCCAGCAGTAGACAGAACCCCATGAAGAAGCAAGGACACTGGATCTCAATCCAGTAGAACATCTAAGGGAACAAAATATTACTACCGCATAATGTGTTGATTCCCCCTTTTGATGCCAGAACAGCTCTCCCCTGAGGCATGAGCTCTAACAGACCTCTGAAAGCTGCTGTAATAACTGGCAGTACATTACACATTAGGCATTATAATGGCACATCCTTCAAATCCTGTAAGTTGTGGGCTTGGGCCTTCATAAATATATATACATACCCTGTTTTTACAACACATTTCACAAATACATGATCAAATTGAAATCCAGTTATTCATCCCCTAGAACACCCAACAAGATCTTTAGGTTTGGATGCAATGACCCAGTCACGTACCATCACTATTTGGTCCTTGACAAAGTTGCTCAGATCTTTAGTTCGGGGCGACATGGTGGTGCGGTGGGTAACACTCATGCTGGGTTCAATCCCAACGCTGGGCGGCGGGGCCTTTGTGTGTGGAGTTTGCATGTTCTCCCAGTGTCTGCGTGGGTTCTCTCGGGGTACTCCGGCTTCCTCCCACAACCAAAAACATGTACTGTACTGTAGGTGAATTGGCGACTCTAAACTTGTCCATAGTTGTGAATGTGAATGATTGTCTGTCTGAATGAATGACTGGTGGTGGTCGTAGAGGCCGTTGGTGCAAATTGGCTGCCACATTTCCGTCAGTCTGCCCCAGGGTAGCTGTGGCTACAGATGTAGTTAACCACCAGCAGGAGTGAATGTGAAGTGGATGAATAACGGATTCATTGTCAGAGCTTTGAGAAGCAGGCTTGAAAAGCACTATATAAATCCATTCCATTATTATTATTATTAGTTTGGAAAATTTGCTACTTTACAACTTCAAGGGCTAACTGTTCACTTGCTGCCTAATACATGCATCCACTGACAAGACATTGGAACCATATCATCAACATTATGACCACTTTAATGGTTGGTGGTCATAATGTTATGTCCTTACTTTTATAGCCTATGTATATAATACTGCAGGTTTCAGTGGCAATAAATTGACCCACTAATATATATGAAAACATTTAAAATAAGTATTCAAGAAAGAGCCACCATTCATATTTATATTTTAAATTAAGTGTCTATATGTAGTATAATGTCAGTAATAGTGGAGTTTATGACCAATCTCAAACATTATTACAGCAGCCTAGAGAAAGAGGTGTCACCAAGTTGTCTCATTTTCATTCTCCTCACTCTTTCAATCATCAGACTGTCACTGCTGCATAATATTGCATTTTTATTTGACTGCATTGTTTTACAGTCTGAAGTTTCATTATTCCTATTCCACAGGTTTTCATGTCTGTCTTCTTGTGTCTCCAGTGCTTTGGTTTAAATCTGAATTCTTTCTTTGTGTGCATCTTTGCAGAGCACTTTCTTCTGTGAGTGTGATGATAGCTACACAGGAATCTTTTGTGAAGAATATGATGCGTGCCACCACAGGCCTTGTCGCAACAATGGTACCTGCACCGATGTTAGACAGGGAGGTGAAGGACACAACTTCATATGTACCTGTCCACCAGGTGTGTTTGTGTGTGTCTTCATGTGCATCAGGCTGTTCAAACTAGTCTCAGCCCACTGCTTGTTAAGACTCCTCAGTCAAAATGTTATTGAACTGGCTTCATAACACGGTGAAGTGGCCTCCATTAGTCTGATTAGAGATGTACCAATGCAGAAACTGAAAGAAAGACTCTCTTTGTTTGAAGACCAGAGACTTTACAGAACTCTCGATCTTGTTAGATTTACAGTGGGGCCAATAAGTATTGGGCAACGTAAAAATGTGCAAGTTCACCCATTGAAAAAGATAAGAGAGGTTTGTAATTTTCATCATAGGTTCACATCAAGCTTGAGAGACAGAATGTAAAAAAAAAATCC